>KV005128.1:90736-103764 GCA_001598015.1 Dorcoceras hygrometricum
TAATCAACATACTACGACATTCATGGATGTTTTAGCATGTTACCTCGCTGGCACTTGTGCCTGGCTCCAACCGGTGTTTCAAGAACCCGGCTCTTCTCGGTAGATTGCGGTAGTTACGCCAATCCGGTCCATGACCAGATCCGAGACTCCTTCGTCAAGATGCACTAGAAGCCCTGACGAGATCAACACGAACGAATACTCCTCGAAAAACTAGGCCGGAACGTTTTCCGACGAAGTTGGCGGCGGCGGCGGGAGGCGCACGGCGGCGGCGTGATCGAGAGGAAGGGAGGCGGCTGTTTGCTTAGGGTTTTGGAGTTGTGTTAATTATGAAGTTATTATTAAGTCTAATAATAATCACAATTATATAGACTTAACAATGGACTTGGACGGGCCCATCGGGCCCGGGTCCAAATGACGATATCCATTGCTGTGACTTCATCGTAACTCCGATCATCGATCAGATCGGACCGATCGACTCAGTTTCCAAAACTGAACGTTATGATGTGAAAAACAATTTTTCAGATCATCTAACCCTAAATTGCAAAATGACCGTTTTGCCCCTCAACAGCGTCAAATCCCGGTTTGACCCCTGTTGACTTTTAGGAAGTCGCACTTCCCAAAATCCTCTTCTCGTACTCAACACATTGAGCTGAGTATCCTTGTGGGAATCTCGAATCTCAATTCCGGACCTGCCCAACGGATCATGGTAAAGCGTCTAGCAACATCGCCCCATGATCCCCTAGGTATCACTGATAGTGCCTGCAAGAACCAGTCGGTCGTGGTTAGCGTACGGTACGGTCCTTTCAATCCATATATCCCGATCAGATCAACGACCATTGGTAAATCGAGAGTCGCTAGAGATCCGATAGCTATGCATACATCTTGGAGATCGAATAGTGACATCGCGAGTGTAACTAGGTAAACACATTTACCTAAAACACTTCTAGTACTCTGGCCAGAGATTTGCACACTATTATCACTCAGATAGCATAGGATATCCACGCATGTCTGCGAGCGGTGAATCCTCGACAACGATGCATCGACTCCTACATGCATCGGGGTCTCACCCAATCCCGATGCCTGGTGACCCCAAGTGAGTCGGCAAACGGGTCAAAGTGAGATGCCTATCATGTAGAGTCTCAATGACGTTTCGAGTCGTGAGGACTAATCAGTACAACCAAGACCTCGGACTTATCCACTCGACAAATGGTAACCACTTGTAAAGTCCGAAGGAGGGTAGTTCGATAGATCACCAGGTCACTATCTATCTGCATGCTCAGAACATCACAATGTTCCCTACCAATGAAACATGGTACTTCGCATCGCAGATACTAGTCTCGAACTCGGGCGGCCTTATCCTCATTTTGACGGCCCAATCGACTAGGAACATGTTGGCCTTATCCTCATTTTGACGGCCCAACCGAGCATACTCTCGCACAGAGATGGTACCCTGCTCCAAGTTATCGAACTCTCGCTCACGAGCGTTCACGTACGACTCCTGGATGTACTCCTGCCAAAAGGCAACGCAGAAACTGTCCCTTGTAATCCCCACACCGGTCTCCTGTAGCGTCCTCGAAGCGCCTCTCCACCAGCGCTCCGCACCTTTCCTAAGCTGGAAAGTCGCCAAACTCAGCCTGAGCTCGTCATCATACTGAACACGGTCGAACAGACCCGTGATGTGCTGTAGCCAAGAGTCCACGTCAGCGCTAGACTCATCATGGTTGAAAACCTGGGGACTCATCCTTTGGAACCTCACCATCACAATTTCCATGCTATCCACACGGGTTGCCAAGTCATCAACCTCATCCTCCACTCGCCTACCGTGACCACGGGAAGGGAAACTACGTTGATCCTCATTCTGACCTCCAGACTCGTCCTGAAACTGCCCTCTACCTCTACCCCTACGTCTAGTCGGCATCTACGAAGGCACTAAACAGGATAAGATAACACAGAACAAATACAGCATAGAAATCACGTATCACATAAACAACATGCAGCACATAATCACATAGTCAAGCACAAACAACACACAACACTATGCCTAGACTCAAGTGTGATCAAAGAAATCGAGCTTATCCCAACTTAAGCTCTGATACCAAAATTTCAGGCCTCGTGCTCACATCAGAGATAAACCACGAAAACACTAGCGGAAGCAACTAAAAAGTGGCTAAAATTTTTGCTTTTGGCCTGACAGAAAGACAATATAATTTAAAATACGGCAACACTCAAAATATATCCCAGTTACGCAAAACAAGCAAAGGCTACAAGCCCAAAGTAAAACAATACAGCATAACCATGCATCAAATACCTGACAACAACCACAACTGAATACAACATACTACTAGCTATAAATTTCTGTTCATCAACCGGGACATCCCACCCGCGGTGTACCAGTGCATATGGATACTATACTTAACTGGGACACTCTAAGCACCTCCAGTCGGGCCAACTCCACGACCAGCTGAGTAACATGGGAAACCAGAAACAACACACAGGCAACAAACACAACAGCCCCAGAGGGACATCGGGGTCAAACCCCAGTACGGAGAGCAACTATAAAACAGCAGTAGACAGCAAAGATAAAATGCAGATGCTATGCATGGGATACGGACAACAGCCGAAGGCTACAACCGAGCAAAGGAGCCAAAGAACTCAAACGTATCTCAACGAAATCTGCAGAAGATATGTGGCCACGGTGTGTGTAGGACATGTGGGAGCTACCCACTCACCCCTACTCGCACACCCTTACCGGATGTATCCACAGCTCAACCTACCGTTGCCCAACCTATGAACTGTGGTAGTTAGCCACTCGGTGCGTAGGGGCTAAAAAATCCCAGCAGGGAGATGAGAGTGCGGTATTGCGGCTCGCCCTAGCATCCTGGTAAGAACGAAACAACAAAAACAACGAAACAATGGCTGCAACAGCTGAAGGAAATGATATTCCAATGCGTGTATGAAATCAGCTAAACAGCAAGCATATAACATATGCACAAACAGCAACCACACACGGCAATCGCACACAGCCATCTCACAAATTATCCAAGCCAGATCCACGCTGTAATTACAAGCTCAACATCCGTACCTCGAATCTGTTACGCTCACCACAACGGGGTCCCGAGAAATCTGGTACAAAACCTGCTAGGCAATGCACGCATAAATCTCAGTAACGCTAACAGAAATCACAGAGTGGGAGTTACCACTCAACCAACGATAATCCTACCTTCCTAACTCAACAGGAAGATCAAATCAAAGCCGAAGGTAAGATCTTATCAATTAACTCGAAGCGCTAGCTGAACGACGCAACACACGAACGTTGGACAGCTTCGCGATTCTGCCTCCAGCCAACCACAACCTCCAAAAGTGGTATAGGATGAAACATCGTAGCAAGAGGAGTCCAAAGCTTCAACTCTTACTTCCAACAGATCGGTCTATCGCCGGGAATTGACGGAAAACCAACGCGATGAACAGTACTTAGGTTCGCGACAGAGAATGGCAATCGGGAAAAATATTCTATATATGGGATATCATATAAAATCGAAGACCAAGTCCTTCTATTAAATACACTTCCCAACAGCTGACGGAAATAGGAACAGATTCCGCCGACAAAAATAGTTTCCATCGCTGTTATCTCAACCAACAGCTGAATCTCTCAAACAACGCTAAGGCTAAACAGCGTCGCACCAACTTAACCAAACGACTTCGCAGAGGAACACGTCACCTCGCTACTAACAGCTGATCAATAAACCAGCAGCTGAATAAAACAATTCATCAGATCCCTCAATAGTAGATGTCTAACGTAACCAACAGCTGACGCTAAACTTTACATCCAAAACGCTGTCGTTCCAACTTATCAAAACGACATAGTTCCTGCCTCACGCTACAGTACAAATCTGACACCAGCGCTAATCACTGTCTCACGCAACAGCGATCGCCCGCTACAGGAAAGGTTGACTCGCGTTGACATCTGTTGGCAGTAACAAACAGACTTTCCCCAAGACATCTGCTCCGGCGAAACGGCGTCGCATCATGCCCGCGCCACATTCAACAGACCCTCTTACGTCAGCAGATCTCTAAACAGTACTAGCACTAACAGATTTCTCCTATTTGATCAGATCTCTCCACAAATCTGAATTCTTAAAATCGATTAATTCCACAAATTAATATTATTCAAATTTCGGGTCTCACACAGCCAATCAGTCGGTGAAAATCATCGATCCATGATCTTCAGGTGCGAAAATCAGCCGACCATCACAGCTCAGTGGTATTCAAGCACGACAGCTCAGCCGGCCACCACCTCGATGATAGCATTGGACCTTTCAGGCGTGACAACTCAGTCGGCCGATCACAACGCTAGCTCAATTCGGGCATCAATAAAATTCAGGCTCAATATGTATGCGTGAATGCCAAGCAATATCAATATCAATTCACTAACATACATAAATCATACGCAAACGGAACAGATAATCAAATCACAGTCGGGAAAATTTGTTCACGTAAACACTCATCACAACATTCTCAACACACTGGAAATATTTTCTGCTTATGCCAAAGCTGTTTAAATAGGATCAAATCCGTACCTCCTCTAAGCTGCTAATACCTCGACAGATCTCACAGAACACGGCTCCAACAGCCTGCTCAAATCTTTTGCCTCACTAGCTCACGACGAAACACAACAGGAACTGCTCGAAAGCTCAAATATGCCAAGATATCTAATAATCAGCTCACATCAAAGCTCATCCAGCTTATAGTCTAAAACTTCGTAGCCTAGATCAGCTACCTCAACTCTATAGAGCACTATCCAGCTCTAATCAAAGCTTAGAACGAGAAGAGATCACTTACTCGAAAGCTCTAAAGGAACGGAAGAACTATCTGCATGAATTCTAAATAGTGCTCGAACACTGCAACCACTTCGCGCTCTTCCAACGTGTCGACTCAAGTCTCCAAATTGGTATCAATCGAAGGATCATAAGGATACAAACTCAGCGCCACAAATCTTGCTCCCAACGGTGGCGTAAATCGATGACAATCAACGGAGAAAGGGTTTGAATGAACTGTAAGGGTTTCGAAGGTTCACAGGATAAGAAATATCGAGTCTAAATTTCTCTAAGTGTTGATCGACACTGGTATATATAATTCTTCCAGTCAAAGCTACAGTGAAAGTCAATCTCTCAAATCAAAGCTGTTACCAGCACTCAGATCTTAGCGCCATTCAGATCTTAGCGCTAACTCAGATCTGACTTCTCTACGCTATTCTCGCTCGCAACCATCAAATGACGTTGCGTTGGAGTCTCGCTCCAAAAAAATAGATTTCGCGACAAATACCCGCTCGCTCATCCATATTTTACCAAATCTGAAAGCCACAGACCGCTCCGGCCTACACCAACTCACGAACCGAATCGGTCCACACAGTACCATTGACCAACGCTTGACTTCCCAAATATACACGCACATCTGCTCACTCCCACTGAACAGATTCCACTCAAACAACGTCAAATCTGGTAACACGATACGACGTCGCGTTACCTCCAACCAGATTCCACTACTCAAATATGTTCCCTTAACTCAAAGTCTCTAGAGCATCTCAAATATGATATCTTCCGATACCAATTCCCAACAAACACTCAACTCAAGCGCAATACACCAAAATAGATCCTACCCGAATACGATCTTCTCAAATCCTCTTGCGCCAATCGGATCTGTTCCAAGCCACCCGATAGCGACCAACAACTCACATCTGATCTGTTCTTCCTCAAATCTGAAAATCCAAAAATCACCAACAGAAAAATCAATTCCTTCAAGAAAACTCGATGGTTAACTTTTCCTTGGTTAATCCTTATCCAGATCTGATTAGCCAATTAAATCCACATTAACCAATTTCTAGTCCTCACAGAAGAGATTCTGTAAATTGAATCTTTTATTGCTCCTCTGGTCTATATAAATGAGAACTTTTGAGTAACACAGATTTTGTTTTCAAAATCTCATGCACTTGTCTTTCACAAAATGTTATCCCTCGACAAATGCTTTCGTTTTCAAAATAAAATAACCTCATGCTTTGTTTAGGGGGAGTTTTGTTTTAAATATTAAGGGGAATACTTGATTTCGAAACCTTTTTGATTCCAAAAAAAAGGGGAAAAATATTTTAAAGCATAAACATACGTGCATATGTTTATCCAGGTTGCGTGTAAATCAAAAAGGGGGAGATTGTTTGTGACGCCCACGCCCATGGGTGTCAACGTATTTGGGGTAAATGAAATGATAAAAAGAAAGATGGCTGCATAAAAATTTTTGTAAGCTGCATTGGCTTACAAATTCTATACAAACAGTTGAATTAATGGCGCCAAAATGAAACAATAAGAACAGATCTGACCAATAGATTTGATATACATTGCAAAGTTGCGATATTACAACTACTGAAATTCTATATGAATTCACTATTGTTGTAATAGATCTAATACAGACTTGACAAAAGATCCAAAAAAATAACAACAGCTGCGCGAAAAACATCGGCCATTGATAAACACAATCACCACAGCTGGTTCAGCTCCCATCGCCCGTCTGCCCCAGCTCTGTCTCACCTGCACCATTTAAAAGCTAATGAGCCTAGAGGCTCAGCAAGTAAAATCTGAGGATAAAAAAATCACTTAATACAGGCAGACGTCTTATATCTTAACATAACTTAGTTTAAACGAAGGCATTTAATTATAAACATCTTTCGTAAAAAAAGATTCAGGAAATAACCCAGATTTCATCATTATTTTCTTGTGATGTATGGCTTAAAATCTCTCCTTAGGTCCTTTGGCACTTGATCAAGCTACTGCTGAATTCAGTCTTTATGGCATGAAGCCCTATATGAAGGGGCAATCGACACGCTCGACGACTGCTCACCCTTCCTTTATGAAGGGGCAACTGTCTTGACAGCTTTTCACCATTCCTTTATGACCGTCTGTTATCTATGCCATAAATCCTTTAAAGCTAAACATTTCTTCCTTTAAACTCATATCTGAAAGAAAACAGATTTGAACATCATCGGGGTTCACTGCATTTTGAAACTCATTCCTCTTTAAAATCTCAATGAGCATCTGATTCGATTACTGGGGACTTATTGCTGGAGTGAAAACAGATTTGGCTAACAAAGATAGTACTGGGGCACAAACAGATCTTAGTCTTAAAGATAGATTAGACTATGGTATCGCTAACGTTAAAACGGATGTGGCATAAAGGAACAATAACGTTACCGTGATCAGATTTGACTTTAGATGTAGTAGAGCTAGCGTTGAAGCAGATTTGACTATAGAGAATAGTAGTGCTAGCGTAACACAGATGTGGCTTCTGGGTTGGTATCGCTAGTGGAAAAACATATGTGACTGTAGAAATAGTATTCTAGGAGTAAAACAGATTTGACTCACCGAACAGAGTTAACATCTAAAAAAAACAGACTTGACAGGGAAATTCAGGTTCGACATGGGAATTTCATATTTGATCATAGAATCTTGTCACTAGCGTAAAAAAACAGAATTGGCTACTGACCTAGTGCTGCAACATCTCTAAGATGTCCAAGATACCATCTCCGCCTATCTAACCGGAACAAAATCCCGATTTGACCAGCATCGCAGATTACTTGGAGTCAAGTCCAGATGTCGCAATTCACCAAGAATAACTTCATAATCTTTCAAGGAACTAGAATCTGAATGCTCAATGTTTTAAAACAACATCATCATCTGCACTAAAACATACTAGAATTCTTTTTAAACAGAAAACAACAATGAACCCGATCTTTCTTTTCATAAACATGCTGGAACATGGCTATATCTTTAACATAAACAGGCAAGCAAACAGAACTGAGGAAAACAATATATGCTTTAAATGGCATAGCAAGAATCAGCTTTTACTTGCCTTAACACTGGATACACGGAGGCAGCTGGTTCCTGCAGAATTCCTCCTCAAGCTCCACGACGAGCTCCAGAGAGTTTTAAGAGAATGAAATATTTTCTTTTCAAATGAAAGTGAACTCAAACTTCACGTAAACAATCATATAAAAGAGCATGATTGGCATTAGGTGAAAAGACTTGAGTAGCCATGGGATTCCTACCAACTATTTGTCCTTTTTGAAAGATTTGTAAAGCTCCCATCTACTGTTTTAAATTTAGAAATTTGCCAAAGGATTTTTAAGAGAACAATTTACTCAATTTGAACATTTTATTTCCGAAATCTGATATCTGCTCGAGCTTGTGCTTGAGGCGAAATCTGTCCGGAAACCTTCCGCGCCGTATCTCAAATCTGAAATCAGCTTTTAAAACAATTAATATGAACTTAAAGATGAAATCTGAAATCTGTAAATATCAACATGGCCCTTAAATTAAAAAGGGTTAAAATTGTGGTCCTATGGATTTTCGAGGCGTTACATTGTTGGATCTGTTTCTACATATCAGAATTTGAATTTTTGATTTACACAAAACCTGCTTATATTTGACTAACGACTTTTGTGAAATGTTCAGTGCACTTGATTGAAGAAACAGGGATATGTTCAAGCTGGAACAGTGAGGGGACTCCCAAGCTGGTCGAGCAAAGAACATCTAAGTTGGAACGGTGAGGGGACGCCCAAGCTGGTCCAACATAGGATGCTATGCAGGTTTTGCAGGAATCCAGAGCGCAGGAAGCATCAAGATGGTTCACCAACTTGATAGAAGAGCAGAGTTCAAGCGCAGAATGTTGAAGTGCAGAATGGCTCAAGCGCAGATCAAGTGTAGTGTACAAGAGAAGTGTTCAAGTGCAGAGCCGTATACAACAGCAATGATCAAGTGCATGTCTGATCACTGAACACGGCTATAATCAGTTCATCATAGGTATCTCAGTCCTTGGGTAGACTGAATCAGAACTGGTTAACTGTATGCTTGCTGATGGTAAGAATGGGTCCCTGAATGGACCAATTAAACAAGAAAGCATACAATGGCTCTTGTCGATAAGAATAGAGCCGAGCTGGTAAACTAGATCAGGGAAGAGAAAACCTGATCAAGGATCCCAGCAGCTGGATGCTTAGATGGGGAAGTAGAAGGCTGCTATAAAGGAAGAAGCAACCAGCTGGGAAGGAAACCAGCTCAGAGAAATGACCTGCTGAGTATGATGAACAAGCTGGCTTAGAACAGGACAAGAGCAGCTGACGACATCAAATTAGAAGATCAGAAGAAGCAGCTTGCTTGGAGCAGAGAAACCAGCTGGCCATATGATATCTGTGAGAAGTTTGATCTCACAGATGTATCAACCAGCTGAAAGCAAACCAGCTGGGAATGGAGCAAAGCTGGGAACAAGCTCAGAGCCCAGAAGTGTTCAAGAGCTGGCGAACTGCTTCGTGTAATGAACAAGCCATCTCAGCTGCAGACAAAGAAGAAAAGAACAGAACAAGGTCAGAGCAGATCAGTTCAAGAACCGGAGAAGAAGAGAGCGTTGAATGGATCCAAGCAAAGACCAGCTCAGTGTATCGAAGTGCAGAGTTGCTCAAGTGAGGATTAAATATGAAGAGCAACTAGCTTGAAGAGGATACCAGCTGAGGAACCAGATCTGGACAAACCAACTTAGACGAACAAAGAAGTTTGAACATAAACATACGAAGACCAAATTAATTGTTTCAAACTGATTTGTTTCGTCTTGTCCACATCAGGTACAAGAAAATAGAGCTCGAAGTTAGCAAAGGCTGCAGAATCGCCGATGAAAAGAGCTCAAGTCAAATAAAGCCTGCAACACATTAAAAGCCAAAGGACACAAAGTAAAAATACGTCAGAAGATTTTTTCATAACGACTACAACTTTGTGTCAAACGGACAAATCCAAACATGAGGCTTTATATATCAGGCGCAAAGCATAGAATGAAGAATGTGCAAGAAAATAAAGAGAGAGTGTTGTGCAAATCCAGAATGCAAATAAAGCACAACCATGTGAAGATAACAGATAACCAGCTCGGATAGGAGCACTTCCCAGTGTGTGAGATTTTATATTTGAGAGATAATGCATAGAATATAAATCTCACACACGATTCACTCATATACTTGAGAGTTGAGCGAAACAGAAAAATGAGTGAATCAAATTTAAGACTCTCCATTTTAGTCTTTGGACAGAGACGTTAAACAAGTCTAGTTGTCTTTCACACTGAGACGTTAAAGAAGTGTCGCCTTTCTCACTGAGGCAGTAAAGAAGTGGAGTTAGACACGCGTAGCTTGCGGGCTGGTGTGCAGTGGTGTGGCTAGGAGTTCTTGTGGCTGCTGGTCGTAGGAGTGGGTTGCAGCAAGGGTCATTGTAATCAAAGTCGTCTAGTGGAAATCTTCCCATTGAGGAAGAAGGGGAGACGTAGGAGAGTTTGATCCGAACTTCCATAAACAAATCACAGCGTATTTCTTTACTGCTTTATGCATTTACATTCATACGCATAGCATGTTTGTTAAATACGCTTAAAATTGTAAATGAGTTTTTGAATATAAGAGTTCAGCTTGATTTGTTTCCGCATGATTTTGTTGGCGACAATGACGGATCCGGATCCGTTTCCCGGGGGCGCAGCGGAAGTTAAAATTTTGCCCTGGAAACGTACAATACATATCATAAAACCAACGATAAACATACATAGGATGTTTGAATCGTTACCTTGCTGGCGTCTAGGTACCTGGCTCCAACCAGATTCACAGGGAATTCTGGCTCTTGAAATGTAGGCGGCGGTAGATCCTCCTAATCAGGTCCACGACCGGAAACAAGACTCCTTCATCAGCCTGCACTAGAAGGCCTAGCGAATTTAGCACGAACGAAATCTCCTCATCACGCTGATCGGAACAAGTCCGATCACGAAGTCACTGGCGGCGGGCGGTAGTGTGGCGGCGGCGCTTGGAGGCCGACGGTGGCAAGGCTTATGGAGAGGAGGGGCGGCGGCTATAGAGACTAGGGTATGAGGTTGTAAGTTAGTTGTGATTGTAGCCCTAGGTCATCTCAAAATATAGACCCGTGATGGGCTTGAACCGGCCCATTGGACTTGGGTCTGGACCAGGTCCATATGAACATTCGGTTCATTTAAATCACTGCGGTTCATCATAACTCCGATCGACGATCAGATCAGATCGATCGACTCAGTTTTCAAAACTGAATATTATGATGCGAAAAACAATTTTTCAAACCACCTAGTCCAAAATTACAGTTTAGCCCCTCAACTTTGGGAAATCGCAATTTGACCCCTGTTGACTTTTAAGAAGTCGAATTCCCTACTATCCTCTTCCTATGATCAACACATTGAGCTCAGTTTTTGTGCGGGAATCATGAATCCAGTACTTGTGTGACCCTCAATGGTTCAGGGATACATCTAGCCGTGGGCCCACAACCACTGTGACTCCGAAATCACAATTTCGGACTTGCCCATCGGATCATGGTAAAGCGCCTAGCAACATCGCCCCATGACCCCCTAGGTATCACTGATAGTGCCTGCAAGAACCATTTGGTTGTGGTTAGCGTACAGTACGGTCCTTTCAACACATATATCCCGATCAGATCAACGACCATTGGTATATCGATATTCGCTAGAGATCCGATAACTATGCATACATCTTGGAGATCAAATAGTGACATGCAAGTGTTACTAGGCAAACCCATTTACCTAAAACACATCCAGTACTCTGGCCAAAGATTTATCACACTATTATCTCCTCAGATAGCATAGGATATCCACGCATGAAAGCGAGCGGTGAATCCTCGACAACGAAGCATCGACTCCTACATGCATCGGGACCTCACCCAATCCCGCCACCTAATGACCCCAAGTGAGTCGGTAAACGGGTCAAAGTGAGGCGCCTATCATGTAGAGTCTCAATGGCGTTTCGAGTAGTGAGGACTAATCAGTACAACCAAGACCTCGGACTTATCCACTCGAAAAATGGTAACCACTTGGAAAGTCCGAACGAGGGTAGTTCGATAGATCACCATGTCACTATCCATCTGCATGCTCGGAACATCACAATGTTCCCTACCAATAAAACATGGTACTTCACATCGCAGATGCTAGTTTCAAGCTCGGGCGGCCTTATCCTCATTTTGACGGCCCAATCGACTAGGAACGTGTTCTGAATGTACAGTGACTATTAGATGTGTTTCATGATAGCCATCACATCTAACATACACTATGGTGCATTCTAGGTCTTTATCCAACACAATTGTTAACATTATAATCATAATGAACATAAAGAATGCCATAAAGAAATGCGTATATCATATATAAAGATCGTTATACACAAGAGTCTATAAAACCCACACGCCACAAGTTGGCTAGTTGGGCATCTACTCTAACAATCTCCCACTTGCCCTATAGCCAACTACTCATCAGACGCAGTCCCATTGTTTCACGATGTTTTTCAAACAACGGTCCTGGCAAGGGCTTCGTAAGTGGATCAGCAATGTTGTCCGCAGAGGCGACTCTCTCAACTGCTATGTCACCTCTAGCCACAATATCCCGAATTATGTGGTATTTCCTCAGTATATGTTTGGATCTTTGGTGAGACCTAGGCTCCTTTGCTTGTGCAACGGCACCCGTGTTGTCGCAGTACACCGGGACTAGACCAACTCCATCAGAAATGACGCCCAACTCTTGGACGAAATTCCTTATCCAAACTGCCTCCTTAGCAGCAGCTGATGCTGCGATGTACTCAGCCTCAGTGGTTGAATCCGCGATGGTGTCTTGCTTGGAACTCTTCCAAGAGACAGCACCACCATTGAGCATGAATACAAATCCAGAGGTTGACTTCGAATCATCCACGTCACATTGGAAGCTAGAATCAGTGTAGCCTTCCAATTTCAGTTCACCACCCCCATAGACCATGAACATATTCTTAGTCCTTCGTAAGTACTTAAGAATATCTTTCACAGCCTTCCAATGCATTTGGCCGGGGTTGGCCTGGTAGCGGCTCGTGACACTCAGAGCATATGCGACATCCGGTCTAGTTGAGATCATGCCATACATAATGCTACCTATTTCCGAGGCATATGGCACACGTGTCATACTCTCTATCT
>KV005128.1:106181-141853 GCA_001598015.1 Dorcoceras hygrometricum
CTTCTTGTCATCACCTGCAAATCATTGCAGATATGAGATCCACATCCGGTATCAAGTACCCAAGAAGTCGAATTAAGAGACATATTTATTTCGATATAGAACATACCTTTTGCAGTTCGCAACTGCTCGAGGTACTCCTTGCAGTTCCTCCTCCAATGCCCAGGCTTGTGGCAGTGGTGGCAAACATCCTCAGTCTTGTTTGGCTTGGAAGCCTTTGCCTTGGGCTTCTTGGTGGGTTTTTCCTCCTTCACAGGGGCAGAACACTTCTTGCCCTTCCGTTTGGGCCCCTTCTTCGCAGAGGAAGAAGAGCCCATAAGGAGGACGGGCTTGTCCTTCTTCATGGTCCCCTCAAACATGACCAGCATGTTAACCACCTCTTCAAGGGTGGCATCCAGCTTGTTCATGTTGAAGTTGACCACAAAGGGGTCGAATGCAGCGGGTAGTGAGAGGAGAAGCAAATCCACAGACAGCTCAAGTGTGATGTCAAGGCCCACCAACTTTTCAATGAGCCCAATCATACAAACCCCATGCTCGCGGACCAAAGTTCCATCGCGCATGCGGCTCGTCATAAGCTCCTTGACAGTGGTGAACCTCTCATGTCTAGAGTTCTCCCCATACAGTTTTTTAAGATGAAGGTGTATGTCAGCAGCATACACCGTCTTCCCTTTCCATAGGCATTTCTAGAAACAAGCACTTTTGTTTCGTTGGGATAGTAGAAGTAGTATCCAATAGAATTCTTTGGATACCCAATGAAGTATCATAAGATGGATCTAGTATCCAGCTTATCTCCCACTGTCTGCTTCACGTAAGCAGGATATCCCCAAATCCTCATGAATGAGTATTTGGGCGGTTTGCCCATCCATATCTCATATGGAGTCTTATCCATTGCCTTGGTGTGGACATTGTTCAACAACATTACCGCCGTTTCGAGCGCATAGCCCCAAAACGAGGTAGGAAGCTCAGTGAAGCTCATCATAGATCGAACCATGTCCATCAGGGTTCAATTACGACGCTCCGCTACACCATTGAGTTGTGGTGTGGCCGGAGGGGTCCACTGCGAGAGAATCCCATTCTATTTTAGATAGTCTTGAAATTCAGCACTCAAGTATTCACCACCTCGATCGGATCGAAGCGCTTTAATACTCTTGCCTAGCTGATTTTCTACTTCAGCCTTGAATTCTTTGAACCTTTCAAGGATTCATACTTGTACTTGATTAAGTACAAGTACCCATACCTAGAGTGATCATCGGTAAAGGTGATGAAGTATGTGTGACCGTATTTAATACCAATACTAAGTGGGCCACACACATCAGTATGGATTAAATCCAATAGGCCTTGGGCACGTTCAGGCTTGCCCATGAAGGGTTGTTTAGTCATCTTTCCTTTGAGACAAGACTCACATGTCGGTAGGGAGTTAATGTCTGATAAATCAAACATGTCACTTCTAACTAACTTGTTCATCCTACTTAGGGAAATATGACCTAGCCTAGCGTGCCAAAATTGTGTTGGGTTCAAACTATCGCATTTCCTTTTAATTGTTGTTGTATGTGTTTCACATCGCGAGTTGGAACTTCTATCGATGCCATCACATAGGATCGAGTCTTAAGCTCATCGTCCCACCATTGTTGAAGCGTAGTCAGCTCCTCAGGGCTGATATCGGCAGGGGCTTCCTTCGGAGGGCTCTTCTCTATCGTATAAAGACGTTTCTCCAAAGCCAACACAATGTTGAGGTTTCGAAGCCAGTCTTGGTAGTTCAGACCGGTGAACTTGTTGCTATCCAGTATAGTAGCGAGTGGGTTTTTGATCGAGACATTATAAATGCAGTTATACTGAAAAGAAAAACAGACATTCATTACTAACTATATATGAAATAACGCTAAGACATAAAACAAGGTCGTTAAGTTTTATGAATTACCCTCCCACTATTTTAACGATTTCACCACCCTCTAATGATATCGGGAAAACAAGTTTACTTAGTGGGCACACGGAGCATGGTCCCGAATAATATCAGCCAACCATGACCCCCAAAAGGTAGAACCCAATTGCAACCGGTGCAACCTCCATGTATTTTACCTCACGTCCAGTAAGGGCCCAATAATATGACGCCGATTACTATCACGTGTCAAGATGACCCATCAATGTTGAGTCGTGAAGGACGGTCACCTTAACGTCCCCAATAATATGAGCCAACTTTAAAGGGAGTTCCAACCGACTCACACCAGGTGTCAATGGCATGTACAGCTTTCCGGCATACATAACCCCCTCAATAATATGAGCCGGGGCATGTATGCGGGTAGCATCGGCGTACACCCATTGTTGATGGAAGGTAGGGATAATTTAAACAGATTTAAATTCCCTTAGTTTATCGAATAAACTTTTAATCTTGATATTAGTTTTAAATCATATTTAAAACGAGGGATTTTATTAAGTTTGGTCTCATGCAATTTTAAATCACAATTTAAAACATGCGGATTCAACATATATCGAATATATAAATTTTGGGACGATCGATCGCGAGAGCTATGCGGTCCGTGGTTGCCAATCACGGACCTAGGTCCAGTCCTAGGTGAAATGCAATATGCAATGCAATCATATTACAATTGCTTCCGGTTTTACAGATCTTCGGTCTTCAATATCTTTGATCGTCATGTCCACCGTCTTCAAATGTCCTCCCACTAAATCTAGTAATTTACATTTAAATTGCCATGACACATATGGGATACAATTTGTAGGGGTGGGAACGGGCCACAAACAGACCCACTTCAAATGATATCAACAATATATTTACAACCGAAATCGCAAAACCTATAGCATACACCTAACACATTGGGCACGGCTCTCGATCATCCCAAACATGCAATCAATCTAATTAATTTTCATAAATTTAAATAATCAAATCAAATTTGATATTTCCTACAAAATCATATTTTAATTATAAAATCGCATTTTATAATAAAATCGCATTTTGTCGACAAAATCATATTTTAATCAACAAAATCATATTTTAATTATAAAATCATATTCCATAACTAAAATCATATTTTGTAATTTTAATTGCATCATATTGGGTTTAAAACGATTTTAGGCCCAAAATCTCAAAAATTTCAAAATCAATTTTGGTCCGACCAAAATCGGCCCAATATCGAATATTGTCCCGAAAACTTCATGGGCTTCCCGGGACAGGCCCGAACTTAACCTAGAAGAAAAATAGCCATCGCAACGCTGCCGGAGATTTTCCGGACGGCGACGGCCGCAGCCAATGCATAACGTGCGGCGCATGGCCGTACGTCGCCGCCTCACATCGCGCAAGCATGTGCGCGATGGCCGTGATCCCCGCGCGCCAAGCATGGCGCCACACCCACGGCCGTGCGCGAGTCCAGCAGCCTACGGCCGGCCACCTTCTGGCCAGCGCGCGATTTGATACTGGCCATCGCGCGGCCAGCGCGCGATTGCACGCGCGCTAATGCGCGCGCAGTGGTGCCGCCGCATGCGGCGGCACCGGGAAGCCTTGCTCAAAAATATTTTTTTTTTGTTTTGATTTCAAAATCGAGATCTATGCAATTCAGGCAGTAATATTTATCGAAGGATCCGAGCCTTGGCTCTGATACCACTGTTGGCGACAATGGCGGATCCGGATCCCACTTCCTGGGGGCGCAGCGGAAGTTTAAAAATTGCCCCGAGATACGTTCAATACATCAATACAATTCAATAATCATACATAGGATGTTTATCGAATCGTTACCTTGCTGGCGTCTAGGCGTCTGGCTCCAACCAGAATCACAGGGAAACTGGCTCTTGAATTGTAGGCGGCGGTAGATCCTCCTAATCAGGTCCACGACCGGAATCAAGATTCCTCCATAAATCTGCACTAGAAGATCTGACGGATTCTGGCACGGACGGAAACTCCTCGTCGTGGTGATCGAAACAAGTCCGATCACACGACAAACGGACGGCGGCGGCGCGGTGGAGGCGCGGCGGTGGGCGGCCGTGCGTGAGGTAGAGCGGGGGCGGCGCCTATGAGTGATGGAGGCTAGGGTTATGTTGTGTGGTTGTATCACATGAAGCCCTAGACCAAGTATAGTTATAATTAAGTGATGGGCTTGAACCGGCCCAATGGACTTGGGTCAGGCCCAGGTCCATATGAACATTCGGTTCAATCCTGTCACTACGGCTTCATTATAATTCCGATCGACGATCAGATCAGACCGATCGAATCAGTTTCCAAAACTGAATATTATGATGCGAAAAACAATTTTCCAGATCATCTAGCCCAAAATAGCAGTTTAGCCCCTCAACTTTGGGAAATCGCAATTTGACCCCTGTCGACTTTTAGGAAGTCGCACTCCCTAAAATCCTCTTCCTATGCTCAACACATTGAGCTCAATTTCCATGCGGGAATCATGAATCCAGTACTTGTGTGACCATCAATGGTTCAGGGATACAGCTAGCCGTGGGCCCACAACCATTGTGACTCCGAAATAACAATTTCGGACTTGCCCATCGGATCATGGTAAAGCGCCTAGCAACATCGCCCCATGATCCCCTAGGTATCACTGATAGTGCCTACAAGAACCAGTTGGTCGTGGTTAGCGTACAGTACGATCCTTTCAACACATATATCACGATCAGATCAACGACCATTGGTAAATCGAGATTCGCTAGAGATCCGATAGCTATGCATACATCTTGGAGATCGAATACTGACATCGCGAGTGTTACTAGGCAAACCCATTTACCTAAAATACATCCAGTACTCTGGCCAGAGATTTATCACACTATTGTCTCCTCAGATAACATAGGATATCCACGCATGAGAGCGAGCGGTGAATCCTCGACAACGAAGCATCGACTCCTACATGCACCGGGACCTCACCCAATCCCGCCACCTAATGACCCCAAGTGAGTCGGTAAACGAGTCAAAGTGAGGCGCCTATCATGTAGAGTCTCAATGACATTTCGAGTGGTGAGGACTAATCAGTACAACCAAGACCTCGGACTTATCCACTCGACAAATGGTAACCACTTGACCAGTTGGTCGTGGTTAGCGTACAGTACGGTCCTTTCAACACATATATCCCGATCAGATCAACGACCATTGGTATATCGAGAGTCGCTAGAGATCCGATAACTATGCATACATCTTGGAGATCAAATAGTGACATCGCGAGTGTTACTAGGCAAACCCATTTACCTAAAACACATACAATACTCTGGCCAGAGATTTATCACACTATTATTTCCTCAGATAGCATAGGATATCCACGCATGAAAGCGAGCGGTGAATCCTCGACAACGAAGCATCGACTCCTACATGTACCGGGACCTCACCCAATCCCACCACCTAATGACCCCAAGTGAGTCGGTAAACAGGTCAAAGTGAGGTGCCTATCATGTAGAGTCTCAATGACGTTTCGAGTAGTGAGGACTAATCAGTACAACCAAGACCTCGGACTTATCCACTCGACAAATGGTAACCACTTGGAAAGTCCGAACGAGGGTAGTTCGATAGATCACCAGGTCACTATCCATCTGCATGCTCAGAACATCACAATGTTCCCTACCAATGAAACATGGTAATTCACATTGCAGATGCTAGTCTCAAGCTCGGGCGGCCTTATCCTCATTTTGACGGCCCAATCGACTAGGAACGTGTTCAGAATACGCAGTGACTATTAGATGTGTTTCATGATAGCCATCACATCCACTATCACATCTAACATACACTATGGTTCATTCTAGGTCTTTATCCAACACAATTGTTAACATTATAATCATAATGAAAATAAATAATCCATAAAGAAATGCGTATATCATATATAAAGATCGTTATACACAAGAGTCTGTAAAACCCACACGTCACAAGTTGGCTAGTTGGGCATCTACTCTAACAGATTTTAATTCATTACTCAATCTGTATCTTGGTGCACATTAATTCAATAATACTGAGCTATTACAGCTCAAGTTAAAGAAATCGGACTGCACGTGTTAAACCAGCTTGCAGAGAAGCTGGTAATTTGGACCAGATCGCAGAGCTGTTGGTCCAGATTCACAGCGATCTGGTTTCACAAGTTGCGTGCTGGTTTTCGCAACTCTTTAAATTTTTTTTAAATGCACGTAACTTACGGTGTTGGTGTCTCGACTGTGTGAGAGCCTACGTGAGTGTGGCAGAGCTCATGAACACCCCCTGTTTTCGATCCCAACAAGTGGTATCAGAGCGTCTTTACGATCTGATGCCCCATATTTTGGGACCAACATAAATTCTTAAGATAGAAAGCTTGTTAATGGTTTTAAAAATATGCAGTTTCGAAATTTGCAGTGTATGCATGTATGTTAAATGTAGAAAGTTGTAAATAGATACGCTGCAATTTGTTTATGGAAGTTTGGAGATGAATCTCCTACGTCTCCCCTTCTTCCGCAATGGGGAGGATCCACTAGAAGACTTCGATTACAGCGGCAATCGCTGCAACCCGATCCGACATCCCTCGACTGTAAGATCTCCTAGCACCTATGTACACCAGCCCACAAGCCGTGAGTGAGAAAAGGCTACAATGATTGTTTGTGTTTTTTATTCACTCACTAATCTATACATCTCATCTCTCGAAACTGTGAGTGAATCTGTTTGTGAGATTTAGAATGTAAGCTCACTCTCTCGGCTGCTTTCTCACATACTGGGAAGTGCTTTTGCCTAAGCTGATAACTCATTGTCTTCCCTGAACTGTGCAGTCGAATATGAATCTCATTGAAGCTCTCGGCTTGTGAACCAGCTCACACCTGGGCACGAGACAAGCTTGTACATCAGCTGCCACCTGAGTGTACAAAATTTGGACTATACACTGCTCTCTGTTTTCTTTTATGCCTCACTGCACTTCTGTTCAAGACACTATTTTTTGCTTGTTGTCTGCTTGATGTATATAAAGCCTCTTGTGAAATTCTATCCAATAGACACAAAGTTGTAGCCTTTGAAAAGGCTTCTATAAAGTTCTGACAAAGTTGTACCTCATGTCCTTTCTCGTTAAATGCGTTGCAGGCTTTGTTTACTTGGAGTATTCTGCTATTTAATTCGTTTCAGTCATTTCTGAATTTGAGAATTTGAATTTCGTTCCTAATATTTGACAAAACAACAAATCAGTTTCAACTCGCAATACAGTCTTCTCAATGCTTGTGTTCAAACTTCTTTGCTCCGAGCTGGTCTGGTCTGAGCTGGTTTCTCCTTCATTAGTTCTGCTCTTGAACTGCTCTGATCTGTTCCGCTCTTCGTTCATATCTGCTCTAAGCTGCTCTAAACTGCTCGAATCACTGCTGATTCAATATTGAGTTGTTCTGTTCTGTTTGGCCCTTATCAGGTCTATTCTGTTATCCTCTAAGCTGGTATGTTGCTTCACTAGACTGTTCTGCCCAGACTCCTCTTGCTCCAAGCTGGTGAACTAGCTTGGGTGTCTGCTGGACCAGCTTACCGGTCTGTTAGTCAGCTTGGCTGTTCTGCTCGTCTTCTGCTGACCATCTTGGCTGTTCTGCTGGTCTTCTGTTCTGAAACCAGCTTGCGTTTATCTCTGTACCAGCTTGTGTCCGATATGGTTCAGTACATATCTTCTGTTTAGAACCAGTTTGTGACATACGCACTTGATTAAAATGTTAGAACATAATAACAGGTTTTGTGTTCATCAAAATTTAGATGTGATCTGTTTTACAGATCCAACAATCTATACCTTTTTGATTAACACAAAACTTGGAAAATCAGAACGCAGAAAGAAGATGATTTTCAAATTATTTATCTCTGTACCAGCTTGTGTCCGATATGGTTCAGTACATATCTTCTGTTTAGAACCAGTTTGTGACATACGCACTTGATTAAAATGTTAGAACATAATAACAGGTTTTGTGTTCATCAAAATTTAGATGTGATCTGTTTTACAGATCCAACAATCTATACCTTTTTGATTAACACAAAACTTGGAAAATCAGAACGCAGAAAGAAGATGATTTTCAAATTATCTCCCCCTTTTTGTGGGAATCAAAAAAGGGTTCCGAAATCTTGTCTCCCCTTTTTATTTAAAACAAGACTCCCCCTTAACAGAGCACGAGGTAATTTTATTTTTGAAATCAAAATAATTTTTCTAGGGACGACATTTTTCAGAATGTATAATATGAATTTTGAACTGTACTACTCAAAATTCTCACTTAATTAGACCAGATGAAGAATAGAGGATTCAATTTACAAAATATCTTCCATTTTTCCCTAAGTTTTAGCCTTGCTAAACCTAGAGATCTTGGCACGTGCAATCTGTGTCATCTCATTAGACAAATATTGCTGCACTTTCCTTGCGAGAAACTGCTCTGCAATTCAATGAACATTACTCCCCCTATCTTCATGGAGTGAGTTTTAAAAACTTTAAAGCTATTTTGTAGCACATATAAGCTTTCGAAGAAAAAGACTATCAGAGCAGAAGATATGTTAAACTGTTTAAAAATTTTCAATTTAAAGTGCACTTTCAATAACAACCTCCTCTAATACCAATTGTTAGGATCGAAACTGGGAGGTATCTCATGAGTTCTCACACAAATCATGTAAGCTCTCACACAGCTTTAGACACTGACCCTCAAGTTGCGTGTATTTTAATGAGTTTTGAAAATAACTAGCATGCAACATTGGAATCGGATCGCACATGAACTCTACCAGCAGCTCTGCGAGCTGGTTTTGAACACATGCGATCTGGTTGATTTAAATCTTGAGCTGAAATAGCTCAGTTTTCCTGAAATGTCTGTGCACCAAGATACAGATTTAGTTATGAGATATATCATGCGGAAACAACTCAAACTGAACTCTGAAAATCGAAAGCTTGTTAATGGTTTTAAACATATGCAGTTTTGAAATATGTTGTGTATGCATGTATGTTAAATGCAGAAAGCTGTAAATAGATAAGCTGCAATTTTTTATGGAAGTTCAGAGCTGAATTTTCTATGTCTTCCGTTGTTTGCGCAACGGGAAGGATCAACTAGAAGACTCATGTTACAGTGGCTCCCACTGCAACCCGATCCGACAGCCCTCGACTGCAAGAACTCCTAACACCTATGCAAACCAGCCCGCAATCCATGTGTATAACAATCACTTCTTTAACACCTCAGTGAGAAAGGCTATAATGATTTTTTGTGTTTGTGATTCACTCACTAATCTATATAGCTCATATCTCGAAACTGTGAGTGAATCTGTGTGTGAGAATTTACAATGTAAGCTCACTCTCTCGGCTGCTTTCTCACACATTGGGAAGTGCTTTTGTTAGAGTAGATGCCCAACTAGCCAACTTGTGGCGTGTGGGTTCATAGACTCTTGTATATGACAGTCTTTATATATGATTCGCATTTATCCATATGGCATTCTTTACTTTCATTGTGTGTATGATGATTTACAATTGCGTTGAGTAAAGACCTAGAATGCACTAAAGTGTATGTTAGATGTGATAGTGGGTATGACGGCTATCATGAAACACATCTAATAGTCACTGTGTATTCTAAACTGTTCCTAGTCGATTGGGCCGTCAAAACGAGGATAAGGCCGCCCGAGTTCGAGACTAGTATACGGTCATTTTGCACTGGGGTTCTGAAAAATGATTTTTCAGATCATATTATTCAGTTTCGGAAACTGAGTCGATCCGTCCGATCTGATCGGTGATCGGAGTTACGATGAAGTCTCGGTGATGGGGATGAACGGAATGTTCACCCGTTGGACCCGGGCCCGTTGGGCCGGATCCAAACCCATCTTTAATTCTATTTAATTAGAATTAACCCTAGACTTCAAACACACTTAAGCAAACCCTAACCTAAGCTCCTTGGCCGCCGCCCCTCTCCTCTCTACAAGCCGCCGCCGCCGCCGCTTCGCCGGAATTTGTTCCGGCCAATTCGACGAGGAGAATCCGTCCGCGCAGATTTCGTCAGGCCTTCTAGTGCAGGCTGACGAAGGAATCCCGCCTCCGGTCGTGGACCTGATTGGCGTTATCTACCGTAATCTACCGTGAAGAGCCGGCGTTATTGTAATTCCGGTTGGAGCCAGGCACAAGTGCCAACGAGGTATTCCTTTAAAACACCCTATGAATGTCATAGACAGAATTTGTATTACTCATATTGATCGTCTCCCGGCTGTTAATTTTCTGTTCTTCAGCTGCCTCGCCGGGGGGCGTGATCCGGATCCCAACAGCTTTTGCCTAAGCTAATAACTCATTGTATTCCCTGAACTGTGCAGTCGTATATGAGTAACTCATTGAAGCTCTCGGCTTGTGAACCAGCTCACACCTGGGCACGAGATAAGCTTGTACATCAGTTGCCACCTGAGTGTACAAGCTTTTGACTTTACACTGCTCTCTGTTTTCTTTTATGCCTCACTGCACTTCTGTTCAACACACTCTTTTCTGCTTGATGTATATAAAGCCTCTTGTGCAATTCTATCCGTTAGACACAAATTTGTAGCCGTTGAAAAGGCTTCTGTAAAGTTCTGACAAAGTTGTACCTTGTGTCATGTCTCATTAATTGTGTTGCAGGCTTTATTGACTTTGAGCATTCTACTATTTAATGTGTTGCAGCCATTTCTGAATTTGAGAATGTGAATTTAGTACCTAATATTTTACAAAATAGAAAATCAGTTTGAACTCGCATACAGTATACACAATGCTTGTTTTCAAACTTATTTGCTCCGATCTGGTCTGGTCTGAGCTTGTTTATTCTCTGAGCCGGCTGCTCCTTCATTAGTTATGCTGTTGAACTGCTCTGATCTGTTCCGCTCTTCGTTCATATCTGCTCTAAGCTGCTCTAAACTGCTCGAATCACTGCTGATTCTATATTGAGCTGTTCTATTCTGTTTGGCCCTTAGCTGGTCTGTTCTATTATCCTCTAAGCTGGTTTGTTGCTTCACTAGACTTTTCTGCGCAGACTCCTCTTGCTCCAAGCTGGTGAACCATCTTGGGTGTCTGCTGGACCAGCTTAGCGGGCTGCTGGTCAACTTGGCTGTTCTGATGGTCTCCTGCTGACCAGCTTGGCTGTTCTGCTTACTGTTCTGCTGGTCTTCTGTTCCGAAACCAGCTTGTGTTTATCTCTGTACCAGCTTGTGTCCGATATGGTTCAGTACACATCTTCTATTCTGAACCAGTTTACGACCTGTGCACTTGATTAAACTGTTAGAACATAATAACAGGTTTGTGTTCATCAAAATTCAGATGTTATCTGTTTTACCAACAATCTCCCCCTTTTTTATTAACACAAAACCTGAAAAATCAGAACGCAGAAAGAAGATGATTTTCAAATTATTTCTCCCCATTTTTGTGGGAATCAAAAAAGGGTTCCAAAATCTTGTCTCCCCCTTTCTATTTGAAACAATACTCCCCCTTAACTGAGCACGGGGTAGTTTATTTTTGAAATCAAAATAATTTTTCGAGGGACGACATTTTTCAAGATGTATGATATGAATTTTGAAAACGAATTTGGTGCTACTCAAAATTCTCACTTATTTAGACTAGAGGAGTAATAGATGATTCAATTTACAGAATCTCTTCCATTTTTCCCTAAGTTTAGCCTTGCCAAACCTAGAGATCTTGGTGTCTACACAGATCTCGCGCAATCTGTGTCATCTCGTCAGAACAGATATTGCTGCACTTTCCTTTCAAGAAACTGCTCTGCAATTGTGACACCCAGAGCCCATTGGAGCCACGGAATCAAGGAAAAAGGAATAAAAAGGAAATAGAGGGGCTGAAATAATAAATTAAGCAAGTTGTAGTGCCTTGCTCAAAATAAAATCAAAGTACAACCGTTGGCGCCAAGAATATAAAAATCAGATTTCATTACAATTTCGAAGTACAAAATGCGAAGTCGCGATATTACAACTACTGAACTCTATTTGAATTCATCTTTGTTGTAACGGATCTCCATACATATTTGACAAAGATCAAAGACAACAAAAACAGCAAAATACAAAATGAACATCGCGGAAACGCAGGCCTTCGATAAACACTAGCACGCCACTATTGGTTCAAACTCCACCTCCCATCTGCTCCGGCGCGGACTCACCTGCACCAAGAAATCTAGTGAGCCTAGGGGCTCAGCAAGCAAAGCTGGGAGTAAAAAAGCACAATATGCAGGTGTAAAACATAAGACATCACAGTTTAAAGGAAGTCATAAAACATCATTCATCGTCAACATCTGTTCTGGGAATAAGATCAAATCCCAGCGTTATCATTTTCATTAGACTTATGGCTCAAAAGCTCTACTTAGGTCCCATTGCACTCGATCGAATGACTACTGATATCAGTTACAATATGGTGAAATCTCACCCAATATGAAGGGGAAACCGACCCTCTCGTCTGCTGCTCGCCCTTCCAATTTGGACCGTCTGTTATATTTGCCATAAATCCTAAAGTCTGAACATTTTCTTCCTTTAAACATCTACTGAACGAAATCAGATCTTAACATCAGGGTTAATTTCATTTTAAATCATTTTCCCTCAAAACATTTTTCACTGAGCATCCAGTTGAGACATAGGAAATTAGTTGTTGGAATAAATGGTCGTTGGATACAACCCGTCGTTGGGTACAACCAGTCGCTGGAAGGAATCAGACGTTGGGTACAACCAGTCGCAATGAATAGGAACCAGTCGCAACATAGGAACCAGTCGCAATGAATAGGAACCAGTCGCAAGATAGGAACCAGTCGCAATGAATAGGAACCAGTCACAAGATAGGATCCAGTCGCAATGAATAGGAACCAGTCGCAAGATAGGAACCAGTCGCAAGATAGGAACCAGTCGCAATGAATAGGAACCAGTCCCAAGATAGAAACCAGTCACAAGATAGGAACCAGTCGCAAGATAGGAACCAGTCGCAATGAATAGGAACCAGTCGCAAGATAGGAACCATTCGCAAGATAGGAACCAGTCGCAATGAATAGGAACGTCGCAAGATAGGAACCAGTCGCAATGAATAGGAACCAGTCGCAAGCAATAGCAAACCAGTCGCAAGAAAACCAGTCACAAGCAACAGTAAATCAGTCGGAATCAACAGTAAACCAGTCTCAAGCAACAGTAAACCAGTCGCAAGACTCAACGACTGAACACAACACTTAGGAATATGTTCAACACAAGGGTGATTGCTGAAATGGGAACTACTGATTACGAACGTAGTACCGCATCATCTCAATCAACAACTACGTTACCAGTTATCGCCTATCGAACCAGACTTAACTACTGATTCAATTAGCAACTCCGATTACATAGCGTCAACTTCCGATGATACCATCTACCATAATAGAAAGAAGGACTTTGCAACTTTACGATGAAATAGAAACCTGAAATGCTCAGCGTTTAAAATAACATTAACATCTTCAACGTCAACTTCGAAAACACATTTTTGAGTTCCAACATAACCCACTGTGAACCCGAACATTAAAAATTCATATCAATATCAGCAAAAATGAACAAAGGCTGATATTAAACATGCTTAGGTCATGAAACGAAACGAGAACAATACATATGCTTTCATGGCATAGAAAGAATCAGATTTACTTGCCTCAATAAGGAGAAATCACGAAATGCAGCAGGTCTCACAGAGAGTCTTCTCGAGCACTATAATGAGCTTCCTATTTTGATTGATGCAGAATGAATATTTTCTCGCAAGAAAGGAACTTATAGTTCACAAGGACAACGGCATGGGAGTCTGATTTGTAACAGGGGAAAACACTTGAGTAGGCATGACTTAAAATTCCCTGTCACTATTTTGATTTTCAAAAGCGCTACATAAATTTGAAACTTAATCATTCTCCCATCCCGGACATTTCATTTTGTAAAGTCTAAAAACTGCTCATCTTGCGCTCAAGGCGACATCTAATAGGCCTCATGCATTGCGTGAACTCTGAAAATGGGAAATCAGCTTTTGAATAAATAATAAATGCTGAAGTCTGAAATTAGAAATGGGTCCTCGAATTATAAGGATTTAGATTTTGTGGTCTTATGGATTTTGGGGCGTTACAATTCTACCCATCTTATAAAAATTTCGTCCTCGAAATTTACTTACCGAACAAATCTGGGTAACGACTATGCATACTAGCTTCCGTTTCCCACGTAGCTTTTCGTTCGGTTGATTCGACCACTGAACTTTAACTATGGGGATGCTACGGTTCCTCAGCTTCCTAATCTCCCTAAGAAGGATCTTCTCAGGCCTTTCTTCATAGCTCAAATCTAGTGCTAAATGAACTGGTTCAGCGGTCAATATGTGCGATGGGTGGGGAACATACTTCCTTAAAGCTGATACATGAAATACATTATGCACTGAAGATATATGAGGCGGCAGTGCAATCCGATAGGCCAATGTTCCTACTCTGTCCAGAATTTCGTAGGGACCTATGTATCTGGGACTCAGTTTTCCCTTCTTTCCAAAACGCATTTCAAAAAGAAATGATCACCAACATCAAAACTTAGTTCCCTTCGTCTATTGTCTGCATAGCTCTTTTGTCTACTTTGATCTGCTCTCATCCTTTCCTTTATTTTTCTAACAACATTCATAGTCTATCTACCAGATCTGGTCCTAGACCATCTCGCTCTCCTATCTCATCCCAATGAAGAGGCGTTCTACATTTACGTCCATATAGAGCTTCGTATGGCGCCATCTGGATGGAAGCTTGGAAACTGTTGTTATACGCAAATTCCACCAACGGTAGTTTCAAATCCCAACTTTCTGAGAAATCTATAATACATGCTCTGAGTAAATCCTCTAAAATCTGGATCACTCTTTTTGATTTTCCATCGGTTTGAGGGTGAAAGGCTGTACTGAATGTCAACTTTGTTCCCAAAGCTCGATGCAGACTTTTCCAAAATGCAGACGTGAACTTGGAATCCCTATCAGACACAATCGACAATGGAACACCGTGAAGTCTGATGATTTCTTTCACATACAACTCTGCATACCTACTCATGTCGTAGGTTGTCTTCACCGGAAGGAAGTGAGAAGATTTCATAAGTCTATATACAATAACCCAAATAGAATTATAACCTTGAGCAGTTCGAGTCAAACCAGTCACGAAATCCATGGCAATACATTCCCACTTCCACTCTGGAATGGGCAATGGCTTCAACAACCCAGCTGGTCTTTGGTGTTCGGCCTTCACCAGCTGACAAGTTAAACATTCCGAGACAAATCTGGCGATGTCTCGTTTCATCCTTGGCCACCAGTACAACTGCTGGAGGTCTTTATACATTTTAGTACTCCCAGGATGCACAGAGTATGGGGCTGTATGGGCTTCTTCCATCAAATCTGATCTCAAAGTATCCACTTGCGGCACCCAAATTCTACCTTGAAATCTGATTACGCCGTCTGAAAAATAGAGGCTGCCGCCTCTTTCCCTATCTTGCTTAACCCACTTCTGTAGTTTCTCATCCCTTAGCTGACCCTCACAAATTTGGTCCAACAAATTTGATCTCACTGAGGTATCAGCTACGACTGAATTGCAGCTTCTGGGTACCAGCTCTAAGCCAAACTTCTCAATATCAGATGCCAATGGTTTTCGGATGATGAGTTGTGCTAGTCCAACAGACTTTCTACTTAAAGCGTCAGTTGTGAGACCTGAAAAGTTAATTAAGATCAATTGTTGAATTAATCGGTTTTTAGAGATTTTTGGTGGTTCAGATCTCTGTTTGGAGGTTTTGGTTTCATTTTCGGGTCAGAAATCGCATTTAGAACAAATCTGGGAATTTTTTGGTTTTTTTCGAGTTTGAAATCTGTTTATTTCGTGAGAAATCTGTTTGGATTTTGTGAAATCTGGATGCTTAGCGTTGCGGCGTGTTTTGTAGCGAGAGGGCTTGGTACGTCGTCGTTAAAGAGATCTGATCTTTAGTTTTGCACTAGGAGTCTTGGTAGAGATCTGGTAGCGCTAGACGTATTGAGAAGTCTGCTCGCGCGTTTTATGTGTTGTATTCCAAAACGCCGTCGTTTGGTGAAGTCTGGTTGTCTTGTGAGTAGGAGGGATCTGATGCATTAGTGTGTAGAAATCTGGTCTCCATGTGTTTTTGTATCGGGTTGGATACGGCACCGTTTGAATAAGTTGGTGCGACGTCGTATTGTTCAGCGCTAGCGAGAGATCTGTTTTGTCAGGCCTCGTGCTCTAAACAGAGTAAAAACACCAAAACACATGCGGAAGCTATCAAAAAGCGGGTAAAATTTTTGCTTTTGGCCTGACGGTTTTAAACGATATAATTTAAAATAATACCATACTCAAAATATATCCCAGCTTATAAAAACCACTAAACAACACAAACAATATAGCATACTAAAACAAGTATCAGACTCCAACAATCAAATACACCAGTTAAGCACAGGGCATCCCCCTGGCTAAGAATACTGATACATATAAATATGCTATACGCCAATGGGATACTCTAACCACCTCCTGGGGCACCACCAGCTGGGCTAAAACCACAACCAGCTGTAAAACCTGGGTTTCCTGAAAACAACACAACAAGGAAAACAACCAAGCCCCAGAGGACATGGGGTCAAACCCCAGTACGGAGAGCAACAATAAAACAACAGTGAATAGCAAGAATAAAATGCAGATGCTATGCATGAGAAAGGAAACAACAGCTCAACGGGATCTGCAACAGAATATGTGGCCACGGTGAGTGTAGGACATGTGGGTGCTACCCACTCACCCCTACTCTCCCACCCTTACCAGATGCATCAACAACCCAACCTATGAACTGTGGTAGCTAGCCACTCGGCGCATAGGGGAAATGAGAGTGCGGAATCACCGCTCGCTCTCGCATCCTAGTAAGTAAACAGAACAACAACAACAACAACAAGGCAATGGCTGCAAAAGCTGAAAGGAGATGCAATTGCGTGTATGCAACATGCTGGAATAACAAGCATATGAACATATGCGAAACAATAACATCAGCACGTATACACCATATAGCTCACGGCCAATCTCACAAACAACAGCCTCAACAGGAAACAAATCACCGCAGCCAACAAATAGCCATCTCACAAATTATCATGCCATAACCTCGCTGTAAATACAAGCTCCAATCCGTACCTTAATTCCTAGCTCAATTACCACAATCAAAGGTCCCGAGAAAGCTGAACAACAACCTGTCAAAGCACACAGGCGCATAAATCATCGCGACTCAAATACACAGAAGGTACTGTCGGGAGTTACAACCCAACCAGCGATCAATCCCATCAATACCACTTAACAGGGATCTTAATTCAACTTACTAAAGCTAAGATCTTACAACAATTCGAAGCTACCTGCTCACAGCAAACACACGGCCAAGACAGTAACTTTGCAACCTCGCTCTAGCTAACAACAGCCTCCAAGAATGGTAAGAGATGAAAGAGCTTCTCAAGAGGAGTCCAACGCTACCTCGCACGTCCAAAACGATGGCCGGAAACGATGGGAATCACAGGATAAAATCAACGGTGAACAGTGCTCTAGGGTTCAAGAAACAAAGGACGAATGTCGGGAAATTATTCTAAGTATGGGATCTGATATCTCAATCAAAGACCAAGTATTCCTATATATAAATCCCACAGCTGCTGAAATCTGATTTAAAATTCCACCGACATAACCAACAGGCACCAACAAACCATCGGCTGGTCGAACCCCGCAAGCATAATCCCAAACACACAAAACGACGTCACAGCGACTTAAAAAAACGACGTTGCACTTCTTATGTCATCAAATCTGCCCCCAGCTGGTCGCCTAAAACCATCGGCTGATTTATCTCGCGTGAAATCCTTCCAAAAGTTGGTACCAGTCGCGACATCTAAAACGCAGCGTTGCAACTAATTAAAACGGTGTCGCACAGCTGACGTCATCAAATCTGGTCGCTAACTCTCTCTCAAAACCAGCTGCAAGCTACAGAAGAGTTGACCAGCGTTGACGTCTGGAAATCGAATATGCGCATCGACTGGTTCCCTAGCGCTAGCCAAACGACGACGTTCCGACCCACGTTGACATCTGCTTCGGCTGAACAGCCAGCAGGCACACACATGCGACCAGATCTCACACTAGCGCTACACCAAAACGACGTTGCTCCAACTTATTCAAACGACACCGTATCCAACCCGATACAAATTCACATTAAGGCAACATCTGATATAACAAGCGCTACCAGATCTCTCCAAACGACGGTGTTTCATAATCCTGCATTACCAAAACACGTTGCGACTGGTTTTCACTATTCAACCAGCTTTCACCAGAAACCAGCTTTCACCCAAAAATCTCAAAATTACAAAAACTTCCAGAATTGCTTAAAATGCAAAACATGACCCGAAAATGCCAAACAAACTTACAAACAGAGATCTAAACCACCATAAATCTCTAAGAACCGATTAATTCCAACAAAATTAATCTTATACAATTCCAGGTCTCACATGTTTGCTTGAGGAGAGGTCTGTTGGGTGTAGCGCGAGTTCTAGGAACAGACGTCAACGCTGGTCAATACTCCTGTAGCGACCGCTGTTGTGTGCGTAGCGTGTTTCCAGCTTTTAGCGTTTTTAGCCTCCATATTTCACCGTGTTATTGGAGAGACGTTGTTTAGGGGTTTGAGAGCTGTTTAGCGCGTGCGAGCGTTACTGGTGGGATCTGTTTTTGTCGATGAAATAATTAACCAGATTTCTCACGCCTATATAAGATGTAGCGCGAGTTCTAGGAACAGACGTCAACGCTGGTCAATACTCCTGTAGCGACCGCTGTTGTGTGCGTAGCGTGTTTCCAGCTTTTAGCGTTTTTAGCCTCCATATTTCACCGTGTTATTGGAGAGACGTTGTTTAGGGGTTTGAGAGCTGTTTAGCGCGTGCGAGCGTTACTGGTGGGATCTGTTTTTGTCGATGAAATAATTAACCAGATTTCTCACGCCTATATAAGAAGCATGGCTTGGCTTCGTTGTATTCACCAGATCCCATACTTAGCAAATTTACCCGATCTTCGTTCTCTGTTTTTCAAACCCTTGGGTACTGTTCACCGTTGATTTTATCCGGCGATTTCCATCGTTTCCGGTCACCATTTTTCACGTTCGAGGTAGCGTTGGACTCCTCTCGAAGAGCTCTTTCTTCCTATACTACTTTAGGATGCTGTCGTTGGCAGGAGCAAAAGCACGAAGTTGCTGTTGTGTTCGTGCGTTGCATAGTTCAGGTAGAACTCCATTTTATTCGATGAGATCTTGGTTCTAGCCTTAGATTAAGCTTCCTGTTAAGATGTTTTAGGAAGAGTAATTGCTGGTTTGAGTGTTTAACTCCTAGCCGCGTAATTTTGTGAATGGCCGTGAGTTCCGTTAGCGTTTCCCTGAAACCTGCTTGTGCGTGTGTTTAGCAGGTGTTGGACTCTGATCTCTCAAGCCTGTATTGTGGTAATCGTTGTGAAAAATTAAGGTACGGATTTTGAGCTTGTTACAGCATGAGATCTGGCGTGAGATTTATGTGCAGGTTGCTAGTGTGCATTCTGTGTTTTATGTGTGGAATTGCCGTGCATTGGTTGTCGTTTTGCATATGTTATATGCTAGTTGTGTTCTGTTATACACATGCACATATTATCCACATTCGTTACAGATCTCTATTGTTGCCGTGCCTTGCATTGTTGAAGGGCTTCTGCTAGAATGCAGAGTTGTGGGCGGAGTGGGTAGCTCCCACACCTCACGTGCTTTCTCCCTGCTGGTATGATTGGCCACCATGAGCAGAGTGAGTAGCTCTCACACCTTATGGGTTGGGTGACCGCAGGTTGAGTATGTATATGGGCGGAGTGAGTAGCTCTCACACCTCATATATGGCACCTGATTTCGGTTGTTGAGCAGCTGTCGGAATTCCTTGGCTCCCGGCGTTCGGTGGTAGCCTTGATTGCGTGCATAGTATCTGCATTTTATCTTATGCTTTTCTTTAGCTGTTTCAGTTGCTCTCCGTACTGGGGTTTGACCCCATGTCCCTCTGGGGCTTGCTTGTTTTCCTTGTTTGTGATGTTTTCAGGGAACCCAGGTCTGACAACTGGTCGTGGTTTTAACCCAGCTGGTGGTGCCCCAGGAGGTGGTTAGCGTGTCCCAGTTGCGTATAGCATATCTATATGTATCAGTTGAGTTAGCCAAGGGATGCCCTGTGCTTCGTTGTTGTATCCAGTGGTTGGGGTCTGATACTTGTATTCGTATGCTATACTGATTGTGATGTTTAGTGGTTTTTATAAACTGGGATATATATTTTGAGTATCGCACTATTTTAAATTATATAGTTTTAAACCGTCAGGACAAAGCAAAAATTTTACCCGCTTTTTAGTAGCTTCCGCATATGTTTGATGTATCAGTTGAGTTAGCCAAGGGATGCCCTGTGCTTCGTTGTTGTATCCAGTGGTTGGGGTCTGATACTTGTATTCGTATGCTATACTGATTGTGATGTTTAGTGGTTTTTATAAACTGGGATATATATTTTGAGTATCGCACTATTTTAAATTATATAGTTTTAAACCGTCAGGACAAAGCAAAAATTTTACCCGCTTTTTAGTAGCTTCCGCATATGTTTGTATGTTTTATCTCTGGTTTGAGCACGAGGCCTGACATTTTTGGTATCAGAGCTTAAGCTGGGATAAGCTCGATTTCTTTGATCACACTTGAGTCTAGGCACAGTGTTGTGTGTTGCATGTGCTTGGCTATGTGACTACGTGCTGCATATTTTTGTGTTATATGCTATCTATGTTGTATCTATTCTGTTTTGCTTGATCCTGTTGAGCGCTTTCATAGATGTCGCCTAGATTTCGTGGTAGAGGTAGGGGGAAGTTTGAGGAATCAGCAGGACAGAATGAGGATCGGCGTAGCGCTCCTAGTCGTGCTAGTAGTAGGCATGATGAGGAGGAGGAAGTTGGTGACTTGCCTCCCCCGGTGGAGCGGATGGACGTGGTGATAGCACGGTTTCATTGGATGAACCCTCCAGTCTTTAATGGTGATGAGTCCAGTGAGGATGCGGACTCGTGGCTCAGGAATATCATTGGACTTTTCGATCGAGTTCAGTATGAGGATGATCTTCGGTTGAGTTTAGCGACTCTCTTGCTCAGGAAGGCTGCAGAGCGCTGGTGGCGAGGTGCTTTGAGTACCTTGTTAGAGACCGGTGTTGGGATCTCTTGGAGCAGTTTTTGCGAGACCTTCCGACAGGAATATGTGCCCGAGTCTTATGTGAACGCCCGGGAGCCGGAGTTCGATCACCTGGAGCAGGGCTCCATGACTGTTAGGGAGTATGCTAGGAAGTTTTCTTCTCTGTTGGCATACATTCCCCATGGTTCTGGCCAGGAGAGGGCCAAGCGGACTAGATTTCTTGAGGGCTTGAATGAAGAGTTGTATTAGATGGTGCTTACCAGTAAACCCAAGACGTATGCTGAGGCAGTGGATAGTGCCATTGATATTGAGGAAGGTTTGCGTAGTCGTCGTGCTCGCAAGCAGCAGGTGGCTCAGGGTGGTCGACCTGCTATTCAGGGAGCACAGTCTTCACAGTCCTCCCAGTCAGCCTATCAGCCCCAGCAGCAGCATCAGCAGCAGGTGGCTCAGCAGTCTGGCCGTCAGAGGTTTCGACCCCGTGGTCAGCAGTTCAAGAAGAAGTCGGGTTCTGGCTCTTCTGGTTCAGGTAGCTCGAGTAGCAGTGGTTCTCGGGCTGAGTTTTGTGGTTACTGTGGGGGCAGATATTCGTCGATCCAGTGTGTTGGTGTGTAGGGTTCCTGCAACATTTGTGGTCAGTACGGGCATTTTTCTAGAGTGTGTCCGTCAGCTGGATCTCAGCAGATCGTGGCCCCGCCTCAGGTCGTGGAGGTCAGTCCAGGGGTCGTTCCCCTCAGTTTCAGCAGTCCAGAGGTGGTGAGGCTCAGTTCAAGCCGTTTCTTCAGCCTGGTCCGTCGCGGTTCGGACAGCCGTCTCAGCAGTTCTTTTCTGGACCTCAGCATGCTCAGGCCAACACCATTACGAGGGATCAGGCCGAGGAGAAACCGAGCAGGGTGATCGGAGGTACATGTCTTGTCTTTGACTTTCCTGCACGTGTGTTGTTTGACACCGGTGCATCGCATTCTTTTATCTCCGATTCATTTGTTGTTGAGCATGGGTTACATACCATTCATTTGTGCGATACTGTTTCTGTTTCTACTCCTGGCGGTGTTAGTCTGTTCTCCCAGAAAGTTTTATTAGATGGCGTGTTGCGGTTTGGTGAGCATGTCCTGTTAGCGAACTTGATCCAATTGTTTCTTTGGGATTTCGACTGCATAGTTGGGATGGATGTGCTGTCCAACTATAGGGCCTCTGTAGACTGTTTCCATGGAATTGTGCGCTTTAGGCCTTTGTCTGGCGAGAAGTGGGACTTCTACGGCCAGGACTCTCGATCGAAGATTCCCTTAGTTTCAGCGATGGAGATGTTTAGTTTGTTGTCTTTAGGGAATGCTGGCTTTATGATCTACGCTTTATATGCGTCTTCTTCTTCCGGTGTGCAGCTCAGTGACGTTCCCGTGGTGCGACATTTCCCGGATGTGTTTCCGGAGGAGATTCCTGATTTTCCTCCGAGGCGGGAGATTGACTTCAGCATCGAGCTGGCGCCTGGCACAGATCCAATTTCACGTGTCCCTTATCGTCTGGCGCCTGCGGAGTTGAGAGAACTCAAGGTGCAATTAGATGATTTGCTGGAGAAAGGTTTTATCCGTCCTAGTATGTCACCGTGGGGAGCGCCCATATTATTTGTGAAGAAGAAGGATGGCTCAATGCGAATGTGCATTGATTTTTGCCAGCTGACAAAGCCACTGTCAAGAACAAGTACCCGTTGCCGAGAATCGATGATCTGTTTGATCAGTTGCAAGGTTCTGGTTGGATCGCATCGTATTCTTGGGACATGTGATTTCAGCCGAGGGGATTCTGTGGATCCTAGCAAGGTTGATGCCATTCTGAATTGGGAGCGTCCCAAGAATGTATTCGAGATTCGCAGTTTCTTGGGTCTGGCTGGCTATTATCGTCGCTTTATTGAGGGATTCTCAAGTATAGCAAAGCCTATGACTCAATTGACTCAGAAGGACAAGCATTTTGTTTGGACCGAGCAGTGCGAGAATGCCTTTCAACTGCTTAAGGAGAAGTTGACTACTGCGCCCGTGTTGGCTCTGCCGTCAGGAACAGGTGGATTCGTTGTTTGTTCTGACGCTTCGCTAAATGGATTGGGTTGTGTTTTGTTGCAGAATGGTCGAGTCATTGCGTATGCCTCGCGACAGTTGAAACCGCACGAGACTCGTTACCCAGTCCATGATTTGGAGTTAGCAGCCGTGGTCTTTGCGTTGAAGATCTGGCATCACTACCTGTATGGCGAGCAGTTTGTGGTGTACTCCGACCACAAAAGATTGCAGTATTTGTTTTCGCAGCCTCACCTGAACATGAGACAACGTCGTTGGATGGAGCTGCTAAAGGACTTTGATTGCGAGATTAAGTACCAGCCTGGGAAGTCGAACGTAGTGGCCGATGCTTTGAGCAGGAAGGCTAGTGAGATGCTTGCGTCGTTGTACATCTCTAAGGATCAAGAGCATCTTAACACTACGGGTTGGAGATTCTACCCGGTTGAGGATTGCGTTGTGGTTTCATCTTTCCAGGTGAAGCCGCAGATTGTTTCTAGTATTCGAGCAGCTCAGAGGACTGATCCGTCTATCCACGAGTTGAAGTTGAAGGTTAGGGCTGGCGAACTTGAAGATTATTCTGTCTCTTCCGATGGTTGTTTGCGTTTCCAGGGCAGGGTGGTTGTGCCCAATTAGATTGATTTGAAGGAGGAGATCCTTCGGGAAGCGCACTATAGCAGACATAGTGTTCATCCTGGTGCACGGAAGATGTCCCATGCTTTGAAGCCGCACTTTTGGTTGGCTTGAAGAGTGACATTGCTGGTTTTGTCGCTCGTTGTTTGAACTGTCAGATGGTAAAGGCCGAGAGGATGAGGCCTGGTGGTCTGTTGCAGAGTTTGGAAGTGCCCCAATGGAATTGGGAGCACATAGCTATGGATTTCGTGACGCATCTGCCTCGTTCCAGCAGAGGATGTGATGCTATTTGGGTGGTTATAGACCGATTGTCGAAGTCTGCACACTTTATTCCCTATGGAATGACGTTCTCGTTGAAGAAAATGGTGAAGCTGTACGTGGATTTTGTTGTTAGACTGCACGGTGTGCCTGTTTCGATCGTTTCCGATCGAGATCCGAGGTTTACTTCTAGGTTTTGGAAGAGTTTGCAAACAGCTTTGGGTACCAGATTGGCGATGAGTACCGCGTATCATCCCCAGACAGATGGCCAATCTGAGAGAACTATCCAGACGTTGGAGGATATGTTACGAGCTGTAGTGAAGGATTTCGGAGGTAGCTGGAAAGACTCGTTGTCTTTGGTGGAGTTTTCCTACAACAACAGCTATCAGGTGACGATTGGCATGGCGCCATTTGAGGCTTTGTATGGCAGAAAGTGCAGATCGCCAGTGTGTTGGGAAGAAGTGGGGGAGAAGCAGCTATCTGCCCCTGACTTTGTGCAGCAAATGAAAGATCATGTGGATCTTATTCGGCAGCGTATGAAAGCTGCCCAGGATCGCCAAGCCAGTTATGCAAATAAAAGGCTTCGACCTCTTGAGTTTCAGGTTGGTGATCATGTTTTTCTCAAAGTTTCTCAGTTTTGCAGTGTTATGCGCTTTGGACGCAAGGGAAAGTTAGCCCATCGTTACGTCGGACTGTATGAGATTTGTTGAGAGGATTGGCCCTTTAGCGTATCGGCTATTGTTGCCGTCAGAGTTGTCTTCTCTACACGATGTTTTTCATGTTTCCATGCTGAGGAAGTATGAGCCAGATCCGTCTCATGTACTTAGGACTGATGAGGTTGAGCTAGATCAGACGTTGAGTTATCAAGAATATCCCTTGCATATCCTTGGCAGAAAAGATAAACAGTTGAGGAATAAGACCATTCCGTTGGTAATGGTGCAGTGGAGCAAACATGGAAGGGAAGAAGCTACTTGGGAGCTGGAAGAAAAGATGCAGCGCGAGTGGCCGCATCTGTTTGAGTAGCTGTTGCTAAATTTCCAAGTATTTTGTTGCTTTTGGTTGTATTTCTTCCCTAGTAGTTGTAAATTGTTTGCCCAGTAATCTTGAGCTCTTGGCCATGTGTTAGGCGAGTTCCTATTTTGTATTTTGCTGATGTGTTATGTATCAGAATTGTTGTTCGATTTCGAGGACGAAATCCTTTTAGTGGGGGAGAAATGTGAGACCTGAAAAGTTAATTAAGATCAATTGTTGAATCAATCGGTTTTTAGAGATTTCTGGTGGTTCGAATCTCTGTTTGGAGGTTTTGGTTTCATTTTCGGGTCAGAAATCGCATTTAGAACAAATCTGGGAATTTTGGTTTTTTTCGAGTTTGAAATCTGTTTGTTTTGTGAGAAATCTGTTCGGATTTTGTTAAATCTGGATGCTTAGCGTTGCGGCGTGTTTTGTAGCGAGAGGGCTTGGTACGTCGTCGTTTAGAGAGATCTGATCTTTAGTTTTGCGCTAGGAGTCTTGGTAGAGATCTGGTAGCGCTAGACGTATTGAGAAGCCTGCTCGCGCATTTTATGTGTTGTATTCCAAAACTCCATCGTTTGGTGAATTCTGGTTGTCTTCTGAGTATGAGGGATCTGATGCATTAGTGTGTAGAAATCTGGTCTCCATGTGTTTTTGTATCGGGTTGGATACGGCACCGTTTGAATAAGTTGGTGCGACGTTGTATTGTTCAGCACTAGCGAGAGATCTGTTTGCTTGAGGAGAGGTCTGTTGGGTGTAGCGCGTAGAAATCTGGTCTCCATGTGTTTTTGTATCGGGTTGGATACGGCACCGTTTGAATAAGTTGGTGCGACGTTGTATTGTTCAGCACTAGCGAGAGATCTGTTTGCTTGAGGAGAGGTCTGTTGGGTGTAGCGCGAGTTCTAGGAACAGACATCAACGCTGGTCAACCCTCCTGTAGCGACCGCTGTTGTGTACGTAGCGTGTTTCCAGGTTTTAGCGTTTTTAGCCTCCAGATTTCACCGTGTTATTGGAGAGACTTATTTTAGGGGTTTGAGCGCTGTTTAGCACGAGTGAGCGTTACTGGTGGGATCTGTTTTTTTCGGTGAAATAATTAACCAGATTTATCGCGCCTATATAAGAAGCATGGCTTGGATTCGTTGTATTCACTAGATCCCATACTTAGCAAATTTACCCGATCTTCGTTCTCTGTTTTTCAAACCCTTGGGTACTGTTCGCCGTTGATTTTATCTGGCGATTACCATCGTTTCCGGTCACCATTTTTCACGTTCGAGGTAGCGTTGGACTCCTCTCGAAGAGCTCTTTCTTCCTATACTTTAGGAGGCTGTCGTTGGCTGGAGCAAAAGCACAAAGTTGCTGTTGTGTTCGTGCGTTGCGTAGTTCAGGTAGAACTCCGTTTTATTCGATGAGATCTTGGTTCTAGCCTTAGATTAAGTTAAGATGTTTTAGGAAGAGTAATTTCTGGTTTGAGTGTTTAAATCCCAGCCACGTAATTTTGTGAATGGCCGTGAGTTCTGTTAGCTTTTCCCTGAAACCTGCTTGTGCGTGTGTTTAGCAAGTGTTGGACTCAGATCGGGCCTGTATTGTGGTAATCGTTGTGCAAACTTAAGGTACGGATGTTGAGCTTCTTACAGCATGAGATCTGGTGTGAGATTTATGTGCAGGTTGCTAGTGTGCATTTTGTGTTTTATGTGTGGAATTGTCGTGCATTGGTTGTTTTTTTTGCATATGTTATATGCTAGTTGTGTTATGTTATACACATGCACGTATTATCCACATTCGTTACAGATCTCTATTGTTGTCGTGCCTTGCATTGTTGAAGGGCTTGTGCTAGAATGCAGAATTGTGGGCGGAGTGGGTAGCTCCCACACCTCACGTGCTTTCTCCCTGCTGGTATGATTGGCCACCATGAGCGGAGTGAGTAGCTCTCACACCTTATGGGTTGGGTGACCGCAGGTTGAGTATGTATATGGGCGGAGTGAGTAGCTCTCACACCTCATATTATGGCACCTGATTTCGATTGTTGAGCAGCTGTCGGAATTCCTTGGCTCCCTACGTTCGGTGGTAGCCTTGATTGCATGCATAGTATCTGCATTTTATCTTATGCTTTTATTTAGCTGTTTCAGTTGCTCTCCGTACTGGGGTTTGACCCCATGTCCCTCTAGGGCTTGCTTGTTTTCCTTGTTTGTGCTGTTTTCAGGGAACCCAGGTCTGACAGATGGTCGTGGTTTTAACCCAGCTGGTGGTGCCCCAGGAGGTGGTTAGCGTGTCCCAGTTGCGTATAGCATATCTATATGTATCAGTTGAGTTAGCCAGGGGATGCCCTGTGCTTCGTTGTTGTATCCAGTGGTTGGGGTCTGATACTTGTATTCATATGCTATACTGATTGTGATGTTTAGTGGTTTTTATAAACTGGGATATTTATTTTGAGTATCGCACTATTTTAAATTATATGGTTTTAAACCGTGAGGCCAAAGCGAAAATTTTACCCGTTTTTTAGTAGCTTCCGCATATGTTTGTATGTTTTATCTCTCGTTTGAGCACGAGGCCTGACATCAGCAACCACGTTAGCCTTGCCTGGATGATAGCTGATCGTGCAGTCATAATCCTTCACCAGTTCCAGGCACCTCCTATGCCTCATGTTTAATTCTTTTTGGGTGAAGAAATATTTCAAACTTTTGTGATCTGTGAATATCTCATACTTCTCCCCATATAAATAATGCCTCCAAATCTTTAAGGCAAATACAACTGCTGCCAGCTCCAAGTCGTGAGTGGGATAATTCTTTTCGTGATTTTTCAACTGTCGAGAACCGTAGGAAATTACTCTATGATCTTGCATCAAAACAGCTCCTAATCCCAACTTCGACGCATCTGTGTAAATGATAAATTTCCCCTGATCAGACGGCATAGTTAGCACAGGAGCTTCAATCAACGCCTTCTTCAATTGCTCAAAGCTGACTTGGCAGTCGGGGGTCCATTCAAATTTGCTCAACTTTCTAGTCAGCGATGTTAAGGGAACAGACATTTTCGAAAATCCCTTAATAAAGTTCCTGTAATATCCCGCTAACCCCAGAAAACTCCTAACTTCTGAAACAGAGGTTGGTACCGGCCAGTCGCGAACGGCTTCCACCTTTGCTGGGTCTAATTTCAATCCATCTTTGGATATAATATGCCCGAGAAAATAAACCTTTTCCAGCCAAAAGTCACACTTGCTAAACTTGGCGAACAACTGCTTGTCTTTCAAAATCTGAAGCACTGTTCTTAGGTGATTTGCGTGCTCTAGTCTATTCTTGGAGTATACCAAAATATCGTCAATAAACACAACTACAAACTGATCTAAAAAGGGTTGGAAAACTCTATTCATCAAGTCCATAAAAGCTGAGGGGGCGTTAGTAAGTCCGAAGGGCATTACCGAAAATTCATAATGACCATATCGTGTTCTAAAGGCTGTTTTGTAAACGTCTGCTGGTTTTATCTTCAATTGATGATAACCAGACCTCAAATCAATCTTAGAGAAAACTACCGATCCCTTCAACTGATCAAACAGATCTCAATTCTAGGTAAGGGATACTTATTCTCAAATCAATCTTAGAGAAAACTACCGATCCCTTCAACTGATCAAACAGATCTCAATTCTAGGTAAGGGATACTTATTCTTAATCGTCAGCTTATTCAACTCTCTATAGTCTATACACAGCCTTAGACTCCCGTCCTTATTCTTGACGAACAAAACAGGGGCTCCCCATGGTGATGTACTTGGTCGAATAAAGCCTTGTCTAGCAGCTCTTGTAATTGCTTTTTTAATTCTTTCATTTCTGATGGAGCAAGAAGATAAGGTGGCCTAGAAACTGGTGCTGCTCCTGGCACTAAATCAATTGCGAATTCCAATTCCCTATCAGTTGGCAGTCCGCATATGTCTTCTGGAAAGACCTCGGGGAATTCGTTCACTACTTCAATATCTGAAAGTGAAGGTTTACTGGTAGTTACTAAAGAGGATAGACTTATCAAGAATCCTAATCCTCCTTTCCTCAAACAACTCTGCGCCTTGAGAGCTGAAATAATCCGAGGGATATTACATGTCAGGCCTCGTGCTCTAAACAGAGTAAAAACACCAAAACACATGCGGAAGCTATCAAAAAGCGGGTAAAATTTTCGCTTTTGGCCTGACGGTTTAAAACGATATAATTTAAAATAGTGCGATACTCAAAATATATCCCAGTTTGTAAAAACAACCAAACGCAGTTGTCAGCCAACAACAACACAGTATAGCAACACAACAACAATAACATGTATCAGACTCCAACGACATAATACACGCACAAAGCGCAGGGCATCCCCTGGCTAACAGTACTGATACATATTAATATACTATACGCTACTGGGATACTCAACCACCTCCTGGGCACCACCAGCTGGGTTAAAACCACGACCAGCTGTAAAACCTGGGTTTCCTGAAAACAACACAAACAAGGAAAACAACCAAGCCCCAGAGGGACATGGGGTCAAACCCCAGTACGGAGAGCAACTATAAAACAGCAGTAACAGCAAGAATAAAATGCAGATGCTATGCATGAGAAAGGAGACAATAGCTCAACGGAAACTGCAACAGAAAATGTGGCCACGGTGAGTGTAGGACATGTGGGTGCTACCCACTCACCCCTACTCGCCCACCCTTACCAGATGCATCCACACCCAACCTATGAATTGTGGTAGCTAGCCACTCGGCACATAGGGTAAATGAGAGTGCGGAATCACCGCTCGCCCTTGCATCCTGGTAAGAAAACAAAGAAGCAACAACGAATCAAGGCAATGGTTGCCACAAATGAAATGGAATGTCATGCGTGTATGGAACATGCTGGAACATAAGCATATAAACATATGCAACGCAGCAATAAAACACAACAAGCATACACAGTCCTCAACCAGGACAACAACCAAGCACGGCAATCCAACATAGCCATCTCGTATTTCACCCAAGCCAAGTTCCACGCTGAATTACAAGCTCAAGATCCGTACCTTAATTCTGCTAAACGCTCACCACAACAAGGCCCGTAAGATCTGATGGAAACCTGCTAAAATCACACGCAAGATAGATTCAAGGAAACACAACAAACTCACGGCCCTGCACAAAAGATCACGACCAACAACCCAAAAGCTCACGGATGGAATTAAACACTAAAATCCAGTAACTAATCTCAGCCATACTACAATACAAGGATCTTAAAACAAGGGCAGGAACAAGATCCCATCACAATTCGAAAAGCTACCTGCAACCGCGAAACGCACGAATGTGAACAGCAGCTTTGTGCCTTTGCTCCAGCTAAATACAGCCTCTAAAAAGGGTATGAGATGAAAGATCTTTCCAAGAGGAGTCCAACGCTACCTCAAACGTGAAAAATGGTGGCCGGAAACGACGGGAATTACTGGATAAAAATCACGGTGAACAGTACTCAAGGGTTTGAGAAACAGAGAACGAGAGTCGGGATAATATTACTAAGTATGGGATCTGGTGAAATAAAACGAAGCCAAGCCATGCTCCTTATATAGACGCGAGAAATCTGTTTAATTATTCCACCGACAAAAACAGATCCCACCAGCAACGCTCGCTCGCGCTAACAACGCTCAAACCCCAAAACGACGTCGCTCCAATACCACGATGAAATATGGAGACCAAAACGCTAAAAGCTGGAAATACGCTAACATGAAATGAAGCTACACACTACGGTGAAATCTGGAAAGCTAAACACAACGCTTGCTATGAAATCGCGGTGAAATCTGGATAACAAACCAACGCTAGTAATAGCGCTAATTCTAAAACGACGTCGCATAGCACCACGGTGAGGTCTGGTCGTTAGCAACAACGCTGGAGAAATCTGAACAGGAAGCGTTTGTTGGCGACAATGGCGGATCCGGATCCCGTTTCCCGGGGGCGCAGCGGAAGTTAAAATTTTTTCCCTGAGATACGTTCAATACATTAAAACTAATCAATAAACCATTCATAGGGAGTTTATCGATTGTTACCTTGCTGGCGTCTAGGCGCCTGGCTCCGACCAGTTTCACAGGGAAACCGGCACTTCAAAAGGTAGGCGGCGGTAGATCGTCTAATCAGGTCCACGACCGGAAATACGATTCCTTCTTCAGCCTACACTAGAAGGACTGACGAATTCGGCATGAACGGAATCTCCTCGTCGCGGTGATCGAAACAAGTCCGATCACGAGGCGATGGCGCAGCGGCGGTCGGCGGCGGGAGAGGGCGGCATGCGGCGGCCGAAGGGAGAAGGGAGGTGGGGCGGCGCTATGTAGGGTTCAACGGGCCCGAGTCCAAATGACGATATAAATCGCTGCGACTTCATCGTAACTCCGATCGACGATCAGATCGGACCGATCGACTCAGTTTTCAAAACTGAGTATTATGATGTGAAAAACAAGTTTTTCAGACCACCTAGTCCAAAATTACAGTTTAGCCCCTCAACTTTGGGAAATCGCAATTTGACCCCTGTTGACTTTTAGGAAGTCGCTCTCCCCAAATTCCTTCTCCTATGCTCAACACATTGAGCTCAGTTTCCGTGCGGGAATCATGAATCCAGTACTTGTGTGACCCTCAATGGTTCAGGGATACAGCTAGCCGTGGGCCCACAAGCATTGTGACTCCGAAATCACAATTTCGGACTTGCCCATCGGATCATGGTAAAGCACCTAGCAACATCGCCCCATGATCTCCTAGGTATCACTGATAGTGCCTGCAAGAACCAGTTGGTCATGGTTAGCGCACAGTACGGTCCTTTCAACACATATATCCCGATCAAATCAACTATCATTGGTAAATCGAGAGTCGCTAGAGATCCGATAACTATGCATACATCCTGGAGATTAAATAGTGACATCTTGAGTGTTACTAGGCAAACCCATTTACCTAAAACACATCCAGTACTCTGGCCAGAGATTTATCACACTATTGTCTCCTCAGATAACATAGGATATCCACGCATGAAAGCGAGCGGTGAATCCTCGACAACGAAGCATCGACTCCTACATGCATCGGGACCTCACCCAATCCCGCCGCCTAATGACCCCAAATGAGTCGGCAAACGGGTCAAAGTGAGGCGCCTATCATGTAGAGTCTCAATGAAGTTTTGAGTAGTGAGGAATAATCAGTACAACCAAGACCTCGGACTTATCCACTCGACAAATGGTAACCACTTGGAAAGTACGAACGAGGATGGTGCATTCTAGGTCTTTATCCAACACAATTGCTAACATTATAACATAATGAAAATAAAGAATCCCATAAAGAAGTGCGTATATCATATATAAAGATTGTTATACACAAGAGTCAATAAAACCCACACGCCACAAGTTGGCTAGTTGGGAATCTACTCTAACAGCGTTGACCCGCGTTGACGTCTGTTTTCACAACTAGCGCTACACACAACAGGCCTCTCCTCACGCGAACAGATCTCTCGCTAGCGCTACACTCAAAACGGCGTCGCGCCAACTAAACGGTGTCGTATCCCACATGATACAAAACACATATGGAAACCTGATCTCTACACACTAACGCATCAGATCCTTCCTACTCACAAAACAACCAGAATTCACCAAACGACGGCTAGCCACTTAACAAAACTACATCGTTTAGCCCTCATCTCAAAACACGCAGGCAGATCTCTACCTCAGATTCTAGCGCTAAATATAAAACCAGATCTCACAAAACGACAGCGTATCAAGCCCTCTCGCTACAAAATACGCTGCGCAAAAACAAAGGCACCAGCGACCAGATTCCACCAAAAATCCAGATTTCTCACAAAAACAGATTTCAAACCTAAAAACACGAAAACTTCCAGAATTGCTTAAAATGTGATTTCCGACCTGAAAATACAAACCAAACTTCCAAACAGAGATCTGAACCACCAGAAATCTCCAAAAACCGATTAATTCCAACAAATTAATCTTAATTACATTTCAATTCTCACATTACACATCTGACCAGCCTCGAACGCGAACCAATCTCCTCTTGGAGGTTTCACCACTACGGTTCTAAGCTTGAAATTTATCACGACTCCGTATTTAGTCAACCAATCCATTCCTAGAATTAGATCGAAGTCAGGAATCGGTAAAACAATTAAATCAGCAGTAACTGAATGCCCTTGAAGTCTAAGTTCTAAGTCACGAAACAAGTTATGGGATACCAGCTCTTCCCTAGAGGGCACTGTTATGCAAAATCCTATAGTCACCTGGTCTGGTCTAACAGGTAATTTCTTAGCAAAATCTGCTGCTATAAATGAATTCGTAGCGCCTGAATCTATCAGAGATAAAGAGGGAATTCCAGCGATCAAGATCTTACCCGTAGCCACTGTAGAGTCTGGATTGGCTTGATCAGTCGTCATGACATAATCTCTACTGGTCACCAACTATTTCGTCTTCGGGCATTCCTTAATAACATGTCCTGGAAATCCACATCTGTAACAAACATTCTGTCCCTTTCTACAAGGACCAAGGTGGTTCTTCTGGCACTTGGGGCACTGAGGTCTACTGCCGACTGCTGAAACTGCGCTAATGGGTTGCACAACCAAAGGTTTCTGCTCCTGAGGCTTCTGTTCCTGCGACCGCTGCTGATTCTTATATGGCTTCTTGGGTGGTCGCTGGTCTTTCTATTGAAAGGCCTGTCTCTTCAGCTGTCGCTCTTCCACAACAGCTTTCCAATCTTGATCAGCTCTTAGAGCCTTGTCCACTGCTCCTCGATAATCCTTTGGTTCTACCAGCCTCACATCATGCCTGAGCGCTGGTTTCAATCCATCGACAAAATGTCGCAATTTCTCCTTAGGATCAGCTCCAATCAACGGTACAAAATAAAACCCTCGTTCGAACTTTCGAACATATTCCTGGACAGTCATGTCCCCTTGCTTGATCATCAAAAACTCTCTTTTCAATTCGGACCTCTTATCCTCTGTGAAATACTGTTCAAAGAACACCCACTTGAATTCCTCCCAGGGGAGATTTGTCACATCTACAGTTAACTTTGCTCCTTCCCACCAGAGCATTGCATCATCCCTCAACATGTAGATCGCACATCTGGATCTTTCTAAGTCTGGCGTCTGAAGATGCTCAAATATCACCTCCATTGATTTAATCCAGATTTTGGCGACGAATGGATCTGTGGTGCCACTAAACTCCCTTGGCTTCTGTCTTCGAAATCGTGTTGAGGGTCATCATTGCTAGGTCCTATACTACTGGAGGATTGACCATTTCCTCTCCCCTGCTGTTCTACCAGTAACCTTAGAAGTTGGGCAATACTAGCGTTACTATCAGGACTGGGTTCATCTTCAGGGGCATTCCTCCTCCCTCTTCCCCGGCCAGACATCTTAATCTATTGCCCGTAATCCACCACATAAGAACATCAGAACATGCAAGAATAAAAAATACATGCTCTAAAACATAAAAGAAAACTCACTGCCCCGAAGAGACGGTCGATGAAATATGTTCCAGCAAGGAGTGCGTGTGTTTATCTCTGGACCATGCTCTGATACCATGTTTGTGACACCCAAACGCCATGGGAGCCACGGAATCAAGGAAAAAGGAATAAAAAGGAAATAGAGGGGCTGAAATAATAAATTAAGCAAGCTGTATTGCCTTGCTCAAAATAAAATCAAAGTACAACCATTGGCGCCAAGAATATAAAAATCAGATTTCATTACAATTTCGAAGTATAAAATGCGAAGTCGCGATATTACAACTACTGAACTCTATTTGAATTCATCTTTGTTGTAACGGATCTCAATACAAATTTTACTAAGATCAAAGACAACCAAAACCAGCAAAATCAAAATGAACATCGCGGAAACGCAGGCCTTCGATAAACACTAGCACGCCGCTATTCGTTCAAACTCCACCTCCCATCTGCTCCGGCGCGGACTCACCTGCACCAAGAAAGCTAGTGAGCCTAGGGGCTCAGCAAGCAAAGCTGAGAGTAACAAAGCACAATATGCAGGTGTAAAACATAAGACATCACGGTTTAAAGGAAGTCATAAAACATCATTCATCGTCAACATCTGTTCTGGGAATAAGATCAAATCCCAGCGTTATCATTTTCATTAGACTTCTGGCTCAAAAGCTCTACTTAGGTCCCATTACACTCGATCGAATAACTACTGATATCAGTTACAATATGGTGAAATCTCACCCAATATGAAGGGGCAACCGACCCTCTCGTCTGCTGCTCTCCCTTCCAATTTGGACCATTTGGCTTTGCCATAAATCCTAAAGTCTGAAAATTTTCTTCCTTTAAACATCTACTGAACGAAATCAGATCTTAACATCAGGTTTCACTTCATTTTAAATCATTTTCCCTCAAAACATTTTTCACTGAGCATCCAGTTGAGACATAGGAAATTAGTTGTTGGAATAAACGGTCGTTGGATACAACCAGTCGTTGGGTACAACCAGTCGCTGGAAGCAATCAGACGTTGGGTACAACCAGTCGCAATGAATAGGAACCAGTCGCAACATAGGAACCAATCGCAATTAATAGGAACTAGTCGCTAGATAGGAACCAGTCGCAATGAATAGGAACCAGTCACAAGATAGGAACCAGGCGCAAGATAGGAACCAGTCGCAATGAATAGGAACCAGTCGCAACATAGGAACCA
>KV005128.1:167905-186206 GCA_001598015.1 Dorcoceras hygrometricum
GGGAAGGTCCTCCAAAACGTGACGGCTCACGAGGCTGAAATCCTGATCGCTGGGACTGCGCAAAAGGCTGTTGTCGCTGAGAAGAACCACTAGCGGAACCCTGCTGCGACTGACCAGTAGATCGCCCTCCAATCGAAGGACACGCTCTAGCAAAATGTCCCGGCTGACCACAAAGATGGCAGAGTCCTCTAACTCCACGACACTGCGACGCCTCATGTCTCCCTCCGCACTGACTACAAAATCCGCCGCCAGAACCACTACCTGAACCACTGCCAGAACCAGAGCTCACAGAACCAGAGGAACTCGAATGGCCCTTCTTCTTGAATTGCTTCCCTCGTGGTCGGAACTGCTGGCGACTCGATTGTTGTGACCCCTGAGGAGATTGATACGACTGCGACACCGCCTGACTTGGCTGAGAAGCACGCGCTGTGAGACCTGGATTTGTAATTGAGATTTATCGTTGGAATGAATCGATAAATAGAGGTTCTGCTGGTTTAAGATCTCTATTTGAGTGTTTGAGTTGCATTTTCGGGTTCCATTTTGTGTGTTGAACAATTCTGGAGATTTTGTAATTTCGCATATTTGAGGTACCTGCTGGTTGACGTGTCAGCTGGGTTGTGAGCTAGCAGCTGGTCGGTGGCAAAACCAGTCTAAGCGTGTTTTAGCGCGAGATTCCTGAAACGCTGTCGTTTTCGTGAAGTTTAGTTGAGCGTGTTGTGATCAGGAGGTGCGTTAGTGTATTTGCGTTGAGGATCAAAACGACTGCGTTTAGTTTAGTTGGCGCGACGTCGTTTGGATGTTACGTCTGGTACCAGCTGGTGGATTTGTGTATGTGTGTCTGCTGGTTGTTCAGCAGGAGCAGATGTCAACGCGAGTCAACCTTTCCTGTAGCTTGAAGAGGAAACGTCGTCGTTTCGTTGTTGCGACTGGGAGTCCAGGTGCGAGTGAGTTTTGCCGTTATTTCTTGCTGCTGGTATTTTCGTGAGAGCTAGCGATTGGATGACGTCAGTGGAGCGACGTCGTTTGAGTTAGTTGCAACGCTGCGTTTTGAGGTTGCGACTGGAACCAGCAGAGAGAAGCGTTGCGTGGTTTTGTTCTTGCGACTGGATACCCAGCTGCTGGTGTGATATCCTGTGCGACGTCGTTTGAGTAAGTTGGCGCGACTCCGTTTTGAGAACCAGCCGTTGGTTTGTTTTGCGATGGTTTAGCGTTGATTGAGAATCAGCAGTTGGTTCTTTGCGTCTGCTGTTTGTAGTGTTCCTGCTGATTTTTTCGGTAGACAATTATTGGTATTGATTTCCAGTCGTTGCAAGTGCTATTTATAGGAAGACTTGGTCTTCGATTTTGTGATATCATTTCCCATACTTAGCAAATTTTTCCAGCCTTTCGTTCCTTATCCTTCGAACCCTAGAGCACTGTTCAGCCGTGAGCTTTTCCGATGATTTCCCGTCGTTTCCGATGGTTGTTTTGCTCGTGCGAGGTAGCGTTGGACTCCTCTCGAGAAGCTCTTCCAATTTGTACCAGTTTTAGAAGCTGGAATTGGCTAGTCGAGGAACGCGAAGTTGCTTCCGTTCGAGTGTTGCACCGATTTGGTAGAACTACGTTCTAGTTTTCGGTGAGACCTTGTTCCTAGCCTTAGTTTTTAAGATTTCTATGTTATTGTTGAGGTATATGGAGCAGCTGGTCGAGTGAGACTCCCATCCGTGAGCTTGATTAGCAACCTGTTAGATTTACGTTGTGTATGTCGTGTGTTTAACAGGCTTTTACCAGAGTCTTCGGGATTTCTCGCAGGGTTAGTTGTTGCTCAGTATAAGGTACGGATTTGAGCTTATATTACAGCGAGATTATGGCTTGGATGATTGTAGTTGCTGGTATGTGGAATGGCCGTGCCTGCTGGTTGTGTCCTGTTGAGGATTGTGTATGCTGTTGTGTTATTGTTGGGTTGCATATATTATATGTCTGCATTCCAGCATGTTGCATGCACGCATGGTATTTCTTTTCCCAGTTTTGGTAGTCTTTGTACCTTGTTGTATTGTTGTTGTTTCTTACCAGGATGTGAGGGCGAGCGGCAATACCGCACTCTCATCTCCCTGCTGGGATCGTAGCCACCATACGCCGAGTGGTTAACTACCACATTTCATGGGCGAAGCAACAGCAGGTTGAGTTGTTGTATGCATCTGGTAAGTGGGAGTAGTGTCATGGAGAGTGGCTTACTACCACACTGTGAACGCACCCCGTGGCCACTGTATGTTGTTGATAATTCTTTGAGCTATGTTTGAGTTCCTTAGCTCCTTCGAGGGTCGAGCTTTCCGTTGTTATTCGGCGTCTCATGCATAGCACCTGCATTTTATTCCTTACTGTTTATTTCTGTTGTATTATTGCTCTCCGTACTGGGGTTTGACCCCATGTCCCTCCGGGGCTTGGTTTGTTTCTTTGTTGCGTTGTTTTCAGGAAACCCAGGTTCTACAGCTGGTCGTGGTTTCAACCCAGCTGGTGGTGCCCCAGGAGGTGGCTAGTGTGTCCCAGTAGCATATGGCATATATATATATATGTATCAGTTAGCCAGGGGGATGCCCTGCGCTTTGTTGTTGTACCCGTAGGGGAGGATGATACATGTTTGAATTATGTATGCTTTGTTGTTGATTGTTTTATGATTTGGGAAACTTATTTTAAGTATCTTTGTATTTTAAATTATATGTTTAAAACCGTCGGGCCTAAAAGCGAAAATTTTACCCACTTTTTGATAGCTTCCGCATGTGTTTAGCTGTTGTGAGCACGAGACCTGACACGCACGGTCGTCTGATGCACTGGAGCCTCGGGATCCATCAAACTCTCCTCGATATCAACCGCATTGTTCACAGCTTCCATGAAGGTCGCCGGGGACCCAGACAGCACCATCTGATAAAGATCAGGTCTCAACCCTTTCAAGAACTTGTTCCTCTTCGTTCGCTCTTGGTTTACCACAGCTGGAATGTACACTAAAAGCGCAGAAAACCGCCTCACATACTCGGCCACACGCATGTCACCCTGCTTCAGGTTATCAAACTCACGCTCTCGTCTGGAGAAATAGGACTCTGGAGTGTATTCGCGTCGAAAAGCCTCACAGAAAGCATCCCAAGTGAGCTCCGTCCCACTATCTCGAAGCATCCTAGAAGTACTCCTCCACCAGCGCTGTGCATCATCTCGCAGCTGCAGCACTGCCAACTTCAGTCTCTTTTCCGGAGCGTACTCCAAGGTATCAAATAACTCCTCCATCTGAACAATCCACGCCTCAGCCCTAGCACCACCCTAAGTACCAGCCAACGTCGGTGGGTTCGTCCGCTGAAATCGGGCTAAGACCAACTCCATTCCACCTATCTGCCTAGTGACGTCCTCAACCTGAGCGTCGTCATCACTACCTGCTCTAGACTCCTCCACGAAACGTCTAGTCCTCCTACCTCCTTCTCGTCTCGGCGGCATCTAAACAAGCCTAGAGGTAAGATCTCACAGCAGATAGAATAACAAGACAGGTAATAGATCACATCAGTCACAGAGGCAGTCAAAATCAAATCAAAACTCTGTGCCTAGACTCGAGTGTGATCAAAAGAAATCGAGCTTATCCCAGTTTAAGCTCTGATACCAAAAATGTCAGGCCCCGTGCTAATTACTAACAATTAACACATAATAAGCGCATAAACACGGAAGCTTAAAATCAGGGCTTAAAAATTTTTCGAAATACAATGGGCCTGAACTTCAATCATACATTCAAAATATTCAATACTCAAAATATGAGTTGACTCAAACTCATACACAACAGGTAACCAGATAATATCAATCAAATACAGATCCCCAATACATGATAACACGGGGCATCCCCGGCTCAATACATATCATATATATAAACTGGGACTCAGGGACGCGGGGATCGACCAGCTGAACTTCCACTCTGCCCAGCTTGGTTACCTGAAGCTCCTGCAAATGGGCAACGTAGACCCAAACAAGACAAAAGCAGGAAACAAGTACAAGGTCAAGCCTCAGTACGAAGAGCTATCAAAGCAGATAAACATGCAACATGCTATAAATCAATGCTATGAATGCATGAGGCTGTCAAAGGAAATCAGTCAGCTAGACCGGTGTAACAACCGGCAAATCATATCATGTCGCCTCTATACCACGGTCTATCAACCGAGAAATCATCGGTCCATGATCCTCGGAGCCCGTCAGCCCATCACAGCTCGGCGGTAGACACTCGTATCCAGTAGTCACCGCTCCGACGATAGCGTTGGACTTTTCGAGTACGACCAATCCGTCGACCAGTCACAACGTGGCACTCAATCAGGTTATCAAATCAAATCTGTAAATCAGGCTCAAGATGTATGAATGAATGCCATTCAATATCCATGATCAATACATACAATGCCTAAACGTAAAAACAGTATGCATACTCAACCAAAAACAGCAACTGGTTCACGTAGGCACATAACAGAAAAGCCACAGATCTCACAACATCGAATATAGATATGTTCAAGCTCAAAGCTGCTAAGGGCTGCTCAATTCATACCTCTAATCCTCAAAATTCTACCTCAAAATCACGATAGGGCACGGCAGATCTCACAGCCTGCGAACAGATTTCACCTAGCTTCAAAATCACAAAGCCGAAGATTTCCAGCAACAAATCTGTGCAAGGTATTCAAATTCGTAGCTCAATTCTGCTATAAATACACGTTAATCCTACTGACAGAAGCTATACGCAAGTTCTACATTCTACGTAGGCATTAACTACAAGAACAAAACTCAAATCTACGAGAAATGCTCACCCAAAAGCTCAAGAAAACCGAAGGTATTCAAATTCGTAGCTCAATTCTGCTATAAATACACGTTAATCCTACTGACAGAAGCTATACGCAAGTTCTACATTCTACGTAGGCATTAACTACAAGAACAAAACTCAAATCTACGAGAAATGCTCACCCAAAAGCTCAAGAAAACCGAAGATCAAATCTGCTCACTGCACCAGCAAATCACGTACACGCAGGGCCTTCGGGATTTCTCAACTCGTTGCTCCTAGCTTCCAAACTAGTATCAATGGAAAGAGCAAGTCCCAAGGAGTCCAGCGCCACCAAGAACATCAAAAACAAAGGCTGGAATCGACGGGAAATGGCGATAGAAAGTGACGGTGAACAGTAGCTATTTCGAGGGTTTGGAAATAGAGATAAGAAATATCGGGCTCTCAATTATTCTAAGTGTCGATCAACACCTCTATATATACACATCTCAAATCTCTCGACTGCTGCTCACCAATCCAGTCGTCGTGAACCGTAGGAATCTTACGACTGGCACTTATGCTTCCTACAACAAACCAGTCGCAACAACCAGACGCAACAATCCAGACGCAACAATCCAGTCGCAACTATCCAGTCGCAACTATCCAGACGCAAGCTAAACCAAAAGCTGGTAGATTCCTCACAACTGGTACCAGACGCAATCCTCGAAACGCAGCGTTTCAACTTATCTAAACGACGTCGCGTTGCTCCCTCGACTGGTTCCTCAATCCACAGCTGGTCACCCAGTCGCAACATTCAAAACGCGGCGTTTAACTTAATCAAACGACGTCGCAGCGCCCACGTCATCAAATCCAGTCGACGCATAACAAACCAGCAGTTGCACAAGGAAAAACTCCCGCGGCTGGTTCCCTCGTGCACAATAGTAACCAACACGTGGCACTTCCTCGTTGATCCTTGTATTTGCGCGTGCCTACTACCAGAAGCAACTAACACAAGCGCAACGACTGCCAGACGCAACACAAGCGCAACGACTGATTTTTCCATTTCCACCAGCTGCAAGCTACAGTAACCATCAAATTCCAAATCCTACCAGTCGTTGGCTACAGTACGGTTGATTCAATACTTGGAGGAATTCGACAACTCTATATCTTCAAAATTCACGTGGCTAATCCCAAACAATAAAATTAACCACAAATCTAAATCTGAATCCTCACAGCTTGGCTGTTCTGCTGGTCTTCTGCTGACCAGCTTGGCTGTTCTGCTTACTGTTCTGCTGGTCTTCTGTTCCGAAACCAGCTTGCGTTTATCTCTATACCAGCTTGCGTCCGATTTGGTTCAATACACATCTTCTGTTCTTAACTAGTTTGCGACCTGTGCACTTGATTAAAGTATTAGAACATAATAACAGGTTTTTTGTTCATCAAAATTAATATGTGATCTGTTTTACGGATCTAACAGAAAGAGACGACAACTCAACTATCATAGAAACTCTTCTGTCAAACATTTGAAAACTTGAAACCATTTTCGAAACTGACTGAAAGCGTACAGATCCTAACATCATTTGGAAAACCTTTAAACATTACTCAAAACTATGAAACAGAAGACAACAAAAGCAAACAGCATGCAGAGAAAAGCGAACAATAATAGGCTTTCACAGAAGTAGCAAGAAACAGAGTTTACTTGCCACAAGCTGAACGGCAGGTTGCAGAGAATAGCTCCGGCTTTGAATATCCCACAAGCACGATCGAAATGCTTACTTTGAAGAAAATCTTTGGTTGGTTTGTGGTTAGAAGAGCACACCCACAGCCTTATATAACATCAATAAAGTAATTATATAAGGCAGGGGTTGTGGGACAACCGATTTATTATTATCTTATCTCATACGCCAATCGTAATCATTCTGTTTAAAATATATTATTTTTAAAAATGAACTGTGCTTGGGTTCATTCTTACAAGAACCGTCCGTGAACCGCCCTTGCTAAAACCGAAGAAATCAGAAGGTGAAAACTGAAATGATAAACGCAAAAATAGCAGTTTAACCCTTTGAAACAAAAAAAATAACTTGTGGCTTTATGGATTTCCTGGGCGCATGGGTACTTGGAGGATAATATATTTAAGATGAATGTAATGCATGTACTCCACCTATTTGATGGCAATAAAATCAAAGCTTCTACTTACATTGTTGATTTCTAATTTATGGCATGGTTGACTTGGAAATGCTAATTACAATACTCTAAAACGAATTGTTAAATTAAATTTATTGCCTATATTGATATAAACAAGACACACAAATGTGAGGTGTGTGTAGAAGCTAAAATGATCAAACTACTTTTTCATTCAGTGGGAAGGTACCCTACCCCTCTAGAGTTAATACACTGTGACATTTGCGACTTCAAATTCATACAAACTATAGGAGGCAAGAAATAATTTGTTACTTTTATAGATGATTGCACGAGGTACTGCTATGTGTACTTATTGAGAGACAAAGATGAAGCCTTAGAAGAATTCCAAACTTACAAAGCAGAAGTTGAGAATCAACTTGACCAATGAATAAAAAATATTTTTAGTAACATAAAAGGAGATTTTGGTACAACATTTGATGATTACAGTGTGAAATCTGGCATTATTCATCAAACGTCGGCAACGTACTCTCCTCATTTCAATGGTGTTGCCGAATGTAAAAAGTCGAATACTAAAGGAAATGATGAATGCTCTATTAATAAATTCAGGATTATTAAAAAATATGTGGGTGGGAATCTATATTATCGGCCAATCACATTCTCAACAAAATTCCTCACAAGAAAAATGACAAAACACCGTATGAGTTATGGAAAGGCCGTAAGCCATCATACAAATGCTTGAAAATGTGGCGGTGCTTGGAAATGTTGAGGTACCTAAACCCAAACAAGTTAAAATCAGACCCAAAATGTTCGATGATATCTGTATTGGGTATGGCAATAACAATTGTGCATATTGATTTTTGGTAAACAAGTCAAATATTCCTAGTATTCATGTGGGTGCAACCAATGAATCAAGGAATGCAATATTCTTTGAAAATGGATTCCTGAGAAAAAGAAGGACACAACTAAAATCATAATGAAATTCAAACCACCGAAGGTTCAAACGAAATTGAGATTTAACTAAAATCATAATGAAATTCAAACCACCGAAGGTTCAAACGAAAATGAGAAATCTCAACCAAGTTGCAATAAGAAAAGGATTGAGAATGTTGACGATCAATGATGGAACAATTGATAAGTACAAGACAAGATTTGGTTCAAACAAAAAGAAGACATTGACTATTTTGATACTTATTCACCAGTGACAAGGATTATATCCTACGAATGCTCATAGCTATTGTAGCATTGCATGACCTTGAAATACATCAAATTGATGTTAAAACATCACTTTTGAATGGTGTATTAGAAGAAGAAATTTACATGGAGCAACCCGAGGGGTTTGTTGCTCCAGGACAAGAGAAAAAAGTGTGTCGACTAATTAAGTCACTATATGGACTTAAACAAGCACCAAAACAATGGCATGAGAAATTTGACAAAGTAATGATGTCAAATGAATTTAAAACAAATGAGTGTGACAAATGCATATATGTCAGAAACACATATAAGGGATATGTAATAGTATGTCTATGTCGACGACATGTTGATTATAGACAGTAATCACGAGATAATCATGACAACAAAGAAAATGTTGAGCAAGAACTTTCAAATGAAAGATATGGGTTTGAAGGATGTCATATTAGGGTATTAAATTTCTTAGAATATCTGAAGGAATAGTATTGATTCAATCTCAATATGTGGAGTCAGTGTTAAGAAATTTCAATGCTTTCGAACTCTCATCAGTGAAAACACCTATGGACCTATGTAAAACTTAGGAAAAAACCATGGGTAACCTGTATCACAGTTGGAATGTCCAGATTGCATGTGCGGTCAATAAGCTAAGTCGATTTACAAATAGTACAAACAATACCCACTGGCAAGCCTTGATGAGGGTTCTCAGATATCTAAAATATACTCTCAACTATGGATTACATTATGCAAAGTATCCTACAATGTTATAGGACTACTGCGATGCGAATTGGATATCGGATACAAGAGACTCCAAATCCACAAGTGGATATACATTCACAATTGGTGGAGGATCAATATCATGTAAATCCACTAAACAAACATGTATTGCTCAATAAACTATGGAATCCGAGTTTATTGCACTCGATAAAGCTGCAGATGAAGTCAAATGGTTATGAAATTTCTTAGAAAATATCCATGTTGGAAGAAACATGTACCTGCCGCAATGTACACCATGACAGTCGATCGGCAATAGGAAGGGCATAGAGTAGTATGTACAATGGTAAGTTACGAGACATTCACCGTCCACAATACCATTAGGCAGTTGATCTTAAATGGTGTGATTGCAATCGAATATGTACAATTTAAAGATAATTTGACAGATCCTCTTACAAAAGGTCTACCTCGAGATCATATATTGCACATCTAAAGGAATGGGATTGAAAACCTACACATAAAAAACCACCGTAGCGGAAACCCAACCTTGTTGACTGGAGATCCAAGATCTTGGTTCAAAGGGACAGCTAAGTTAAAGAAGTTGTTGCAGCACTTGAAACAAAGTCTATTCCATTCATAGGATGAGTAAGTGTTGTCCTACCACATGTAGTGATATTAAGTTTATACTTTTAATGATTTCTATATCTGAATGGGTAGAGTATGGTAGGATACTCTTGATAGGATCGATTACTGTAGGACCGAGCGCTTGCCTCTTTACCAAAAGCCATAGCTGGTGATAATGGTGCAGCTCCAATCTTTTAAACCGTATAGCAACACAAGCGCCACAGTTCGATCGCTCTACCTAGGGCAATTATTGCCACCAACGATCCTCCTCCCAATAATTGCACTCCTTGCAATCAATGAAAATCGAACCCGTGACCTTGTCTCTGATACCAATTATAGGACTGAGCACTCGTCGCTTTACCAAAATCTATAACTGGTGGTAATGCCCAGATATTTAGAGGCCACAAATTAGAAAGTTATGAGATTGAGGGATTACAATGCTATTCTATTTAACTCTTGATTTAATCGAGTTTCAAATTTTAGATGTTAGCATGCGATTGCTGCAGCTGTTTAGCCAATTATAGCAAGTCGATCGAATCCTTTTGTTTTAACTAAAATCGTTCGGTTTCCATGTGCATCATTTTATTTTAAAACAGAGTACGCTTTTAGAATATTTTGGCATATTGATTTAAATGCGTTTCTTCTCTAGGCATTTACAAATCATATATATATAGGATTTTAGCTGCTTCATGCATCATTATCTTCAAATTAAATTACTTTTAAGTGGTGCTCTCTCTCAAGAAACCAAACAAAAGACTTTTAAAGTTTTTCGAAGGAGACGAACCGAGTGTTAGTGGTTGGCTGGATTTCTACTGCGGTTGTGTTCAAGAATTCAGGCAATGCTCACTCAGTGAAAGCATATATTCAGTTCCATTTGCATGTTTATATGAGATTTTAAAGAAAGGAAGATGGCTTCGGCTGTTCTTCAAAAAGTTCAGAAAAGTTCATGCTCTGTTTTTATGAAAGTTGCGTTTTACTGTATTTTGATCCAGAAATGTTTTAGAAAATGGTTTGATGATGTTCGTCCATAGTTTCCTGAGTTTTCCAAAGAAATTCCATCGAAGTAGCTTACAAGTAGCTTTTTCAATCATTTCCGAAATTTCTTCAGATATTTTGATTTCTTCAGACAAAGGAAACCATCGTCATTTACCTGGTTAAGTCTGAAATCTGGTTCTTATACCACGACTGATATTTCTTTGTTGAAAATATTCTAAGTACAGCTGCCACATTGTTTGCATTCAGTAGTTGCGATCAGCAGTCGCACTATTTCATGTTCAGCTGTTGCATGTTTTATTGTTCATCAGCTGTTAGTTTGTTCATCAGCTGTTGGTTCTCAGCTGTTGCATTATTTTGTTGTCAGCTGTTGTTTAGTTCATAACCAGTTGTTGTATTATTTAGTCATCAGTTTCTTCACCAGCTGTTGTTTTGTTAATCATCAGTTGTTGTCAGCAGTTGCATTAGTTCATGTACCACTGTTATTTCGTTACCTAGAGACATATCTGTTGACAGCAATTGTTTTTCCTCAATCGATATTCGTTGACAGTTTTGTTTGTGTCTTCCTAGAGAGTCTGTTGACAGTTACCTACTGTTCATTTCTTCAACAGATAGTTACTGTTCATTTTTTCAACAGATAGTTACTGTTCATTTCTTCAACAGATAGTTCATTTCTTCAACAGATAGTTCATTTCTTCAACTGATAGTTACTGTTCATTTCTTCAACAGATAGTTCATTTCTTCAACAGATAGTTACTGTTCATTTCTTCAACAGATAACGAAATTCCAGAATCTGATTTCTTATTCATTTCCGCTTCATTTCAAAAGATTTATTCGATTCAATTGAACAGATTTGAGAGCTTTTATTCAGTTTTCATCTTCGCAAGTTTTGCAGAGAAATCCCTTGAAGTTCCAGAACATCATTGAACATAGAAAACCAGTAATTCGTACAAGATAGAAAGAAAACAGATTTTAAGAAAGAAAAGAAAGAGCAGGACGATGTTTTAGAAAATGTTTTAAGTTATGACAACAAAGAGGGTCCCCAGAGGAAGGGTGAGTGCGCGGTTGACGAACCGTGTGCCCTTTCAACAGAGGAAGGATCAGGTGTATAGATCGACGGATCTGTATATCCCTTCACCAGGATCCATAGTACTAGAGACTGATATCAGGAGGTTGATCAAACAAATTGGACCAAAATGTTTAAAGTGTTGTCATAATTTCAGGAAGAAGAGCGCAAGTGTGATTTTAATCACAGCTCTAGAGCATGTTTAAAGAAATGTTTTCGGAACTCATATATGTTTTATGCTTTCAGTTTCTATCAGATTTCTTAGATATGTTATTGCGCTTGTTCATTCTAAAACGTATTCAGACTTCAGTTATGTATTCAGATTTCAGATTCCAGTTATAGTATCAGCTTCTATTGCATGATTTTGTTATTCCAGATTTTACCTGTTGAGCCTTTGGCTCACAAGTTTTCATTGAGTGCAGGTAATGAGCAGTAAGGAGCTGGATGGAGAGTGGCTGGTTGGACAGTGGTGTTTATCATGGACATCTTCCGTTGTTCTTTTCAGACTTTGTTTTGTTGTACAGAAACTTCAGTTGTAGTGTTTTTGTATTATAACAGATTCTTAGTTCAGTTGAACAATAGAAATCCGTACAGACTTCTATTTATATTTATTTCGAATTTCGATCAGCTGAGGATTTAGTTCCGGGTTTTGTATACCCTTGCAGCTGATTTTCTTCATTGGTTATGAAAAGTGTATACCAGATTTTGGTATTACTTCCGCTCACGTCATTGTTTCGTTCGGTCGCATTTCAGCAGCAATGAATTGTGTTTATTCTCAATTTAGTCTAGAATTTTAGTAACGACTTTTATGTGTGTTAAGATTGAAATTTTTGGGTCTTTCAATTCGAACCCCAAATTTCTGATTTTCTTTTGAGAAAAGTCGGGTCGTTACAGTGCAACTCTAATATTTTAAACCGTATAGCAACACAAGCGCAATGGTTCGATCGATCTACTTAGTAGGGGCAATTATTGCCTCCAGCAATCACCTATGTGAGTGTGAAGACGGGCCGCTTCAATGAAACACTCATGAAATCAAGAAGGTGTCTATGGACAAAATGGACCAACCACGAGAACTAACAGATATGAGCAAATCTTTGTGTGGGTGTTATTGTCCAAGTATACAAAAACAACTGATTAGTTCAAGATATCATGTTCACTACGTAGCCTATTATACTCGATATCATTCCATTATGGAATGGTCAAAGCCACAAGCTACCTCTCCTAATATATTGACTGATCGATTGGACTCTCGTAAGTGTCATCATATATAATTGCATTAATTTTAATTCATGTGGGGGGTTGTTAGAAAATGTGCAAGACCTAAATTAATTAATCGAGATACGACCGTCTGATGAAAGTCAAAATTTACTTGACAACTTAAATCTGCATTTCGAGTACCTAGGTTTGGAATATTAATTTGCTCAAAATCGATTTTAGGTGAACGATTAATTAAATACAGTCATTAAAGCCCATTTATTGAGACAATGTGAGTTGTCCCATATTGAGAAAAGTGCCTAGTCAAACCTTCTTTATATACAACTTCGTATTATGCATAAATAATTAATACAAGTTGTAGTAGACCAGAGAAGGTTCCTCGAGGGCGAGTAGGTGCGAAGTACATACAAGCCCGCACGCCCCAGTGCCCGAACCTGATCCTGAGCCTGAGCCGGTGCCGGTGCCGGTGCCGGTGCATGTCGCACTGTCGCAATGGGGGCTTTGAGGCCCACTGAGGAGCACTTAAGTTTATTCTCCAGTGACTGGCATGTTTGCTGATGTGGCTACAATGGTGGATGACTAGGCAGACTATTAACAACCGTTGGATCGGATAATCGAGAAACGATGTCATCTGAACTGTTGATCACATCAGATGGGTTGTGAAAGGACATGATCCAGGCCATTGGTGAAACCATGCAATCTAGACCGTCTGATCTTGGATGGATGGATGCGATCTGACCAATTAAAAGGTTGCAGAAGGAGAGGCCATGATCTTTCGGAATAGACACAATCTGGACATTTGGATGTAGATCTAATTGCTACGATTAAACATTTCCTATGAGTCATGACTATTCACCAAAAGCCCCACTTACTCTTCGAACTCTATAATTAAGATCCCCCCAAGTCTGAAAAACACACCAAGAAATCCTAACTTTTTATCTCTCACTTCCATACTCTCTCTTCATTCTGAGCCCGAAAAATATATGAATAGTTCGTTTCTCGTAATTTGGTGTGTTCCTATTACGAGAAATTCATCGTTGTATGTTGAGAAACGATTGCCACTATCGTTTCTCACCTGAGCGGGATAATATCGTTTTAAAGAAATATTGTACAACACTATCCTCGACGATTCTCAGTATATATTCAATCAATAAGGGTCGACATATTCTGTATCTGTCAACGACATACAGGGCAATAACTGTAGTTTAGGTTACTGAAGAGCTTAAACAAAAAGAAAATTTCATCCTAAACTTTGAGCAAAATTAATATCTGCCGTGTATGGTCTCCACATAAAATTCATGTCTGCTATCGACTAACATGTTACATACGGCTGTGGCACTGTGGTGTAGATTCATTCGCCAAAATTGATTTATTAATTTTCGATAGGACTCCGGATGTTAGTTCAATTTCCCCGAATCATATATTCATATTACTGCAATTAAATAAATTTTATTAAATTAATTTAAAGAAACAAAGGAATGAATTTAAATTATACTGCTCATGTCTACAGTCTCACGGGAACCATTTTCCTTTTGCGCATTTGCATTTTATTGGTTTCTAAAACCCGACAGTCCCCAAACGAAGAATCCCTTGACATTGAAGAAGAAACCCAGCGATCAATCTACAAGCCTTACCAGGTATGGATAGCGTTCGTGTTGGATTTTGTTCGTCCATTTTCCCTGTTGTTTTAATCCGTGGAAACTGCAGTTGAATTAAAATTTATCTCAATTGGTTGAATATAAATATTGTTGCTGTGGGAGATTGGCGATTAATCGAATTGAACCGGGTTGTGTGTTGGGTATTTTAGTGTTCGGGCTTACGATGAGTTTGTTTCACTTTTCTCTTGAAATTTATGACAAGTCAGGCTCGTAAACTAGAATCTTGAGTCTATATAGATTTAAAGCTGATTGAAAGTTTTATTCCTTGAGTAAAGATGGCTGATGTCCTTGATTTTGCAATCGTGATCCCTTTGTCTGAAGCTGGTTAGTATCCTCCTTGTTGGGCAGACGGCTCGCATATGAAATAGATTCTATGAGATTATTATAAATTTATTAATGAGTTGGAATCATGAATTTGCTTATGATAATTTATTGTGAAACATACACTTTGTTGCATGTGCATCACTGCATCATGTATAATGTTATGCACACATGTTGTGTGTCGATTCCTTAGAATTTTTTTTTCCACTGAGAGATGTTTGTTAGGATCGTGTTAACGTATGGTTAGTCATTGAACTTGTGTGGTGTGAGTGCCACATCGACATGCATATTTTGAATGGTGTATAGGACTTTGTGCCTCAAGACTACAGCATAAGTAGGAGTTAGTAGCATGTATAGAGTATATTTTTATGATATACAAGTAGGTACCTTATGAAACGAGTTTGAGATGTTGATTGTCGATTGTTGACTTCGTGCATTTCATTTTATATTATATTTTTTATATTGGGTTTGTGCGATCATCTTTAGAGCCAATACATTTTCAGTATGTGGGTGCACAATAAGTAGAGCAGGACTGGATATGCCGAGTAGCGAAGTCGATGGCAATTGAGAGTAGAGAAGTCCTGGGAGATGGGTTCACCACATTTTGTTGCTAATTATCAGGTTGCTGTTGCTTGCCACAAATTCATATAAATAAGAACAAGGATTTTTAGCACTGGAACGTTACTAACAGGAACTGAAAATGCTAAATGAATGACCCCAGAGAGCAACTCTGTATGAACGCATTCTAATTGCTAGTACTTTCGTTGCCTAGGCTAGTTACAATACACAAGAATAAAGATGACCGCATCCCTACAACCACTCTCCTTCATGCATTTACCCATCCCCTATCTCTAGATTCATCCAGGGCTTTGCGACTCTTGGACCTCTTTTTGTTTGGCTGCCCATAACTATAACTGTGTCCTAAAAATTTTAGTTGTTGGAACAAGATTACGAGCCTTTGAACTACTTCACTTGTATTTTCTTCCTCAGTCCTCAGTCCCAACTAGTACGGCCAATTCACTTGAAGTTTTCAAGGAGATTGTTGCATGTGAGAGTTGCCTTCAATATGGACAGTGGTGGCATAGATTCCGACGGTCGTGAATTCAAAAATGCTGAAGAAATGTGGCGTGAAGAGGTGGGAGAAGCAGATCCTATGAAGAAATCTCAGTGGTACTCCCAAGGCATCGCCTATTGGCAAGTATGGATTGTATTATGTGTTTAAAATATTCAGATTTTACTTGGTTGATTTTTTTTTTTTGCTGGTTTGGTGATTTTTTTGTTATGATTTTGATCTGTTGGGGAAGAACAGGGTGTGGAGGCAACAGTGGATGGAGTGATGGGAGGTTATGAAAATATTAACGTAGCCGATATAGAGGCAAGTGAGGCGTTCTTGAACACACTTTTGAGTGAAAGATTTCCTGACGCCGGCAGAGGGCAAAAACTTGTTGCTCTTGGTAAGCTCCTCATCCTAATAACTGCTTGTGGATTTTTAAATACTTGGTTTTTTCTGATCCTTATTACATCCCGTTTCATCAAACAAATTTTCACCAAAATTTAGTTGATCGATGGTATGTGCCCGACTCATGGGTGTTATGGGTCACTTAATGTTCAACTCAGTTAGATCTTTGGTTTTATTTGATTTTCGCCCTGACCCTTATTCCCTATTGTGAAGTTAAGTAATTTAGATAGAAGGAGAGAACCTCACGATCTCATTCAACTTTTAATAAGAATAAAAAACTGCAATTTTATTCCTCTGAAGTGTAAATACACTGGCTACTTCCTATGACAAAGATTTTAAAAACAACCAAGAAAATAAATCCTATCAGCCTAGGATTATCCTTATGGGATAATTCATTTTTTGAAAGCGACAAAATGATGAACCAAATTTTAGAAATTAAATTTCAAATGCTATCCTATCAAGCTGCCGAATCTTCTTTTTTGTCCTTGAACCTTCCGTGTGTGAAACGAGGCCCTAACAAATGAGTTCAACTTGTTATCCATGCGAAAAAATGGAAATACACTTATAACTCTGGAATCTTCTGGTTCCTATTTTGAAGCGTTTTCCTGGAGAACTAAGTAGGTAGCTGCTTTTTAAAGTTAGTTAGGGCCTTTGCTTGAATCTTATTCAACTATTATTGTGATTCTCTTTAACATTCTGCCCTCAAACTATTTAGTAAAACCATCTTTCACTCGCTGCTATTCAAAATTGACTGTTTGCTGCAAATCCTGCTAGATTGTGGCTCAGGAATTGGGAGGATATCCAAGAACCTTCTTATAAGATATTTCAATGAGGTAGATCTCCAGGCTGTGTGCACATATTTCCTTTTGTGGTACATCTGAATTGCCAATATAATGTTATTAGAGGAAGAATAGTGCACCACATGATGCAATGACTAATTATTCCCTTTCGCTTTTGTTCCTTGTTTTATAATAACATTATATCATTGTTTATAGTAAACTTTTCTTTTCATTTATTTTTAGTTCTTCACTTCCCCCTTTTCCCTTCTTATTACATCAACTACTGAAGTAGACGATTGTTTCATGGCTAAGTTCTCTAACGGTAAGTCCAGGGCATCATGTTTTCAGTTAGCAACAAATATGATGTTTCCATATTATCTTAAGTTCTGGTCCCTGATACTGTTTTTATTATGGGCATATTAAATGTAACTTTCAAAACATTAGATCTCATCTTCATAACATTTAGTAATGTTATACTTGTTAGTGTTCCAGGTCGACCTCCTCGAGCCTGTTCCACATTTTTTAGATGCTGCTCGTACAAATTTGGCACCAGAAAATTTGATGGTTATGGAGAACAGAGCTGTCAACTTTTTTGGTGTTCCACTTCAGGTATAGTGTTTTTATATTTATTGTGTAAAAATGTAGTTATCATTTGCAAAAAGGTATTGAGTTGGTAGTCTATTAATAATAGTTTTCACTCCTGCCATGCTGATCATTTAGTAAAAGCAAAGGAAAAAAGTTCGTATTTTTAGTCAAAGTGTATCATTTGATTGGGGAAGGTTGTTTAAATGTAATTGTATCCAGTGGGATTGTTTCAATAAATGAATGAGAGTGATTAATAACTTGATAAGTAGGCAATTCCTAGGTTCAATTCTTTTGAATCTGGCAGCGACCCAAATTAATCCAACTCAATCAAATTTAAAATCAAGTAGCGGCAACAGGTAAAATATGGGGATTTTCTTAAATTTACCCAGGATGAGAAATTTAAAAATTAAACTTTCACAAAAACATGAATAGTATGCAGTAAGAAATTTAAGTTACTATTAACTAATGAAACAAGTCTTGGTTTCAGCCAGTTGCATCCTTGACATTTATTAACTCAATCATAGATCTTTTGTTAAACAGAACAAGCATTATAGTTTAAACCTCACCATTAATTAAATCTAATACAATCGATTAATTTTAAATTAAAAATAACAATAAAATCTAGTGAGAATGATGAATGTAAAGAATAAAAGTACAAGCACAAGCTCTCATATTTAATTTAGTCAAGTGTTGTCCTTACGAATCACCGTAGTGAATGGTAGCAGTCACCAAGGTCAATGACATCCTACCTCCTTGGCCACCTAAGCACAACGGTTGGTTTATATATGTATGTATATATATATATATATATATATA
>KV005128.1:186534-199091 GCA_001598015.1 Dorcoceras hygrometricum
ATATATATATATATAATCACGCATTATATGCATAAATTAAATTATGTTTATGAATAAATGAAACTAACTTTTTACAACATAATACAATTTGCAAAAGATAAATAATTAGAGCAATCATTTATTATAAATACAAGAGCTAACCTATTGGAGCTAGAGACGGTGGTAGATGGGGTGTTGGCGGTGGCGGCGTGAGGTGGAAAGAGTGACTTCTGGGTATATTGCAGGCCATTATGTTTTGAATAGAAAGTGTCATGTATTAATAATTAGAGATTCAATTTGTTGATATTTACCACTTCACCCGCTCTTCGCCCTGACGTGCCTTCTACCGCCTGTAGTGCTGCCTACATCAAAGGCGGTGCGGTTGATGGCCACCTCTGCCTAGGCTGCCATAGAACACTGAGGATCATGGGAAAATAGGATTTAGAATTACATATTCCAATTATGGTTTTTGGAAGGATGGGATTTTAAAATGTGTTTGGTATTTGATAGGATTTTGAATCCTTACAAAGTAGGATTTGAGCTACGGAGAAATACAAAACTTACTTTGCATATAAACTTTGTATATCTAACTCATAGATTTTGAATTCATTTTTCAAACTTGATAATTATCATATTCCTAGAATTATGCTGTAGAGTTCATGCACATTTTATATATATTTTGAGGAAGTTATATTAAATCAATTTAAATTATTTGTTTAGTAAAAATTTCTGGAAGTTATAAAAATCTTCTAATTCTTAGAAATAATGTTTCCTTCTATATTATGATCGGTGATATACCGTTACTTACATAAATGTTGTTAATAGACACAATACAAGGAATATAAGTGATTTGGAATGTTTTATTTTTAAATAATATTGAAATAAGTTGTCAAATCCAATTCTTAAATAATAATTATTTTTTTCTGCCAAACACAAACATGAACTTTAGCTCAATGGATATCAAATCTAATTCCAAATCCCAACCCGATTTTTGTTCGACCAAAGATGTGTTGTAAATTAAAAAAGGGCGACTATTAATTGTAGATGGGTCGAAAATAGATGAATCAAACAATGATAGATTTGGTGCTCATTAGGCGTTATATTGCATTAAGATTATCAATTGATCAGGTCAATATCAAATGCATAAGCATAACTAATAAATTAATCAAATATGAAATCTTTGATAAAGTGTTCTTGATTTTCTGATGATTATGTATTTCTTGATTTTCAGTTGCCCTGTGTATTATATTTTTAACCTTCCGATCTATAAATTTTTACCAATAAAAAAACCAACTGTAACACAAACAAAAACTGAACAATATAGCACTTATGTGAATTTACTAGAAATGAAAGAAAACACACGATATAACTTGGCAAGGAGATAACGTGTCCGAATTCCCTCCAGTTTTGATCCTCTCTCCTATTTGTACTACTTTTGGATAATTAATTTGCCTTGGACTCTGATAAAAATTCATGGTCAAGAAGGGGTTAGGATTCTTCCCATGTTAGTTACATTTCCATCCGGATTTGCTAGCACTATTATTATTTTACGATCCTTGGCTTGTCTCATGTATTATGAGTAGCAAGTTATTTCCTTCCTCTTTCCCCACAGATTGTCCATTGTACAAGACAAGCTCACTGCTGCGCATTTCATTTGTTCGAAGGAAATTAATACATGGCTCCCTCTGCAATTCATAGCATGATGCATCACCCTTGTTTTGTTGTGTTTCTTGAATTGACTCTCTATCCTTGCATAATACTTGAACACTGCGTCAATAAATGAGAACAATATTTTTCTTCTCTTGCGGCATGACGCCAATCCAACCAAACATGCCCAATTATGTATCCTTTAATGCCGTTCTGTCTCATTTTATCTTCTTTACCTATATGCAAAAAAAGACCATGATTCGGAAGTATAAAGTTGTACAAGGAAGTATGGGTTAATACAAACAGCTTAAATCTTCAAATTGTAACAGATTAACATAAGAAAATATGTTCAAATGTAAACCCATCAGAATTAATGACTGTTTTTTATAAATTTCGATTTACCAAATCATTTTCAATATATTTTTTCTGATATTCAACTTTCATACTTTTCTTATGAAATCTAATTACAGCATTGTAGTTCATTTAATAGAGCAGGCCTGTCTCCTTGGTATTCTTATTTAGGATTTCACCCCTGAAAGAGAAAGATATGATGTCATATGGGTGCAGTGGTGTATTGGACATCTTTCAGATGACGACTTTGTCTCATTTTTTAAAAGAGCACTGGTAAGAAGATTCTCTCTGTTTGAGGTAGAATTGTAGATAGAAAGAGTACAACAGTTTCAATATAGTGGCGTATCTGTTTTTTCTTTTCAGTTCAGATTTCATCTTGTTTCTCATCTGTTTACCATTCAGTTTTATCTAATATGGTTCTACAGTAATTATACTAGTCATATACTAGTCATAGGATGTTTTGTACCTCTTCTGAGGCTTATGTAATAGTTAGAGATGGTGTGGAACTCTGTAGTAAATCTTTTGCTTGCCCATGAATGCAGTAGGAGATCCTTGTTAGTTTCTGAAATATGATAATGTATCAATCTACAACTATCTGAAGGAAGTTTTCGAAGGTTAACCACTAACCCGATTTATTGTCATCAAATATATAAAAGACTACATATAATTTGTAACATTCAAATCTCGAGGAGCTCAGAATTGTGGTGTTGTAAGAAATTTTATGTGTGGTATGATAAACATTTTGTTGTAGTTTATATATTTATTGAGCCTGTCATGATGCTTGGTAAATCCTTTTTTATAGGTTGGTCTAAAAACTGGTGGACTTTTTGTTCTGAAGGAGAACATTGCTAGAAGTGGTAATAAATATTTTCTCCCTTCAGTCCATGTACTTTATGGAATGATTCACGTGTTGGTTATGCTCTCCATGGTTTGAGATCAAGTTATTGTCACTTATCACTTGCATTTATTTTTTCTTCAAGGTTTTGTTTTGGATAAAGAAGACAAGAGTGTCACTAGATCGCACTTATACTTCAAGCAGCTATTCAAGCAATGTGGACTGAATGTATACAAAATGAAGGTGCATTTATGTGTACCTCAAACTTTATGTTTTGTTATATGTTCGAAAGTAGTACTGTTGAGGACATGATAGTTCTATATATATATATATATATGTATATGTGTATTTACATAATATATATGACGCATATCAGTTTGGTTTTTGATTTTGTCCAGAATCAAAAGGGATTGCCAGACGGATTATTTGCTGTAAAGATGTATGCATTGTCTGCCGAATCTCCCCAGAGAGTTGGCATAACAAGATCTGCAAAAATGAAGCTCATTAGACCTGGAATCATCATCGATTGATTAACAACATTGTACTTATTGTATGTTTTCTGGGTAAAGCAAGAACTTGTGAGGGTTTTGCTTTATATTTATATAAATATAAGCATTAGTCACTTTTCATTGCGCTCGTTGTGATTCTTCAAGCTGTGAGGATTTATGTTTTGTATAAATGTATATATATATTCAGCCTTAGTCACTTTTTATTGTGCTCGTGATTCTGCAGGTTGTGAGGAATTGCACTCAAATGGCATCCAAGTCAGGTGCCGAGAAACGAGTATTCGTCCCGGGGATGATTCTAGGAGTGAATGGACTTTTGTTCAGCTTGTTACCGTTTAATTCCTGAAATTTAGCATACATTGACATTGATACTAACACTGGTGTTGCTATGCGTAATTTGTTTCGTTTATGCTTTAGACCAAATGGTGGAAAGATGTCTAAGACTTCGTTTGGACATGTGTTTAAAAAATGTTTTTCAAAAAATATTTGTAAAACGTTTTGAAAGTTGTTTTGAGGAAAAATATGTGTTTGGATAACAATTTTATAAAAACGTTTTATTAGTTAAAAATGTGTTTGGACTAGTAATTTAGAAAAACGTTTTTAAAAACATAATTGCTTTTTTATAATTTTTATATAATTTTCTCATTCTTTTAATTTTTTTTCATATATTTTATTTATATTATCAATTTTTATATAAATAATCTTTTATACAATTTTTTCTCTTTTTTTTTATTTTCATTTTCCAGTTTCATATTTTTTTGTGATTGATTTTTTATTTCAATGTACAATTAAATGTGTATATTTTACAAAATACAAATTTAAAAAACAAAATTAATTTTGAAAAAATGTGTTAGTTCTCGTTGAAATATATTTTTTAAATATTTGTACATAATTCAAACTCTCATTAAAAAAGGTGCAATAAGACATAACATAAATTATATTAAACTTAAATGTACAAGTTCAAGTTAAACGTCAAAAGTAAAATAACGTAATTTATAAATATAAAATTATTAACGGGTTGTTCTCGTTGCATTTCATATTTGAGTTGCTATTGATGTTCGACGATTATTCCATTAAAAGATGGCACCATCCGACATGTCAATTGCTTCCAACCTGTTTTGAGTTCCATCATTGTCTTCATTTTCACCTTCTTGCCCTACTTGTAAATCCTCATTTGCAAACTCACGAAGGATGTCATCTTCCAATGGAACTTCTTTAATAAAATTATGTAGCACACAACAAGCAATTACGAAGTACGCTTGGTTTCTCAAACTATAATTATTCATTGGTCCCTTAAGAAAGGCAAAACGACGCTTCAAACATCCAAAACTTCTTTCAATCACATTCCGTAAAGAAGAATGAATGTGATTAAAATATTCTTCTGGAGTTCTTGGAGCACGACCTCGACCAGTAAAGTCTTGCATGTGATAGCGAACACCACGAAATGAAGCCATAAATCCTGGCATATTTTTGTATGCCGAGTCAACCACATAGTATTTCCCTAAAGGAGGCATTGGAAAATTTACACCTTGAAGACTTAATGCACTTTGTAGGATTCTTGAATCATGTGTGCTGCCCTCCCATCCGGCATAAACAAAGATAAATCTCATATCATGGTCACATGCAACCAATACGTTTTGAGTGATGTTCCCTTTTCTATTTCGAAATGCGTCTTGATAAGACGCTGATACAATGCCGGAACATGTGTTCCATCTATAGCTCCAACACAGTCCTAAAAAACAATTGGAATTTAGCATGTGATACTAAAGTTTCATTTCATAAAATTTATAAAAATATTGATACCTTAAACCATGGGTAAAACTTTGAGCTATCCTTTATTCTAGGATGTACTACTTGCTCATTCCGAGGAGCGATAATATTTGGAGCAAAGCGAACAAAAGCTTTGACAATCAAAGAAATATTGCGGTTGACAGTTTCAGTTGAATGTTGAAATCTCTCTGCAATTACACGTATACGACCATCCGTACCAGTCAATGTTAAGAACATGGCAAGAGACTCCTCCACTGATACTCTACGTTGATGATGATGTTCTGATATATAATTCCATTCTCTAAGTACGTTACAAAGTCGTTTAAAAGTATCAACCGTGATCCGGCAATTTTCCAAAATCCGAGCACAATGTCTGGTCAATAGTTCCCTTGTATAATTATTTCCGGTAAGTACTGATGTCCTACATGAAGTTCTATCAATCCCATGCATTTTTCTTTTACGAGCTTGCACTAGTTGATATAGTCTCCATTCATCAACAACATCATCAGATGAGGAAGAGTAGCTCAACTGAGAAGAACCAGCCATTATATTTTACCTACAAATTTAGTTCATAATAAATTTGTCTAGGGTGTATAACACAAATATAATATCATGTATCAATTTTGATACAAAAAAACGTCAAAAAAAGCAATATTCCATACTTAAGCAATAAATCAACAATAAAAAGTTTCATAAGTTCACATCATGTCAACATATGGAGATTCTTTCCCTCAAATCAATTATTATGGCTGTTTCAACTACAATTTCTGCAGTTTCTTTATTCCTCAACATATAGGATTAACATTACAACTACTACATATGAGTTGTAGTTGTAAAGTCAAGTACTGAAATGAACGGACAATTTCAGAAAATATTCCAAAGAATTTTTTATAACTGAGGGAAGATTATCTATCTAAATCTACACCTTTTAAACTACCACATTGCATATTTTGTAGATTTGCACGTAGAAGAGCACAATCCCGGAAATTCTGAGTGCACTTAGTAAATTACCTTTGGGACTTGAAGAAAAACGAAGCCACAATCCCGGAAATCCACAGGGCAACCGAGGCGGAGGCGGTTGCTGCGGGTGGAGGCTGCTGCTGCTGAAGGCGGCTACGAGCACCGGCGAAGGGGAATCGATGAAAAATTTTTTAAAAACTATACTACGTAAGTAACTAGTTTAAAAATGTATTTTAAAGTTTTGTTAAAAATCCGGTTTTTTTTTTTTTTTTTGTATTGTAGGGCTTTACCCTTATCAAGGGAGCCCTTCCAGAAATTCTCGAAGGCCAGGGATAAAAAAATTAAAATTAATCAACATGTTGAAAGTGGATCGATGAATTTGATTTATTTGAAATCAGAGATCGTGATATCCAAGATGAGTCCATTTAAAATCTATTACCATTTACTATTGAAAATGCTTGGTTTGTTGTCTTCCATTAGAAATCAAGTCAAATTGAGTTCATGAGAGAATTTGAAATTCTGTTTTTGATATTTTATTATTGTAAATCTCTATGTATTCAAACACAAACTTAAGTAACCACACTCTTTCTATCTTATAAAGTTAAGTACGTAAGGATGGCAATGCTTGGGGGTGTTCGGGGCTGTTGGAAAAATACTAAACCTGGTGGGAATAAGATTATGTTTTGGGTTGAGTTTCAGATGCCTGAAACAAATCGGGGACCATCAATGTCAATGTATGCTAAATTTTAAGAATTCAACGGTAACAAGCTGAACAGAAGAATCCATTCACTCCTAAAATCATCCTCGGGATGAATATTCGTTTCTCGGCACCCGACCTGGATGCCATTTGAGGGGCTAGGGTTCCTTCTCTTCTGTTTTTTCTTTTAATTTGCTTGAGTGACGTTTAGGCAAGGGGACGGCTGATAGTAGGGTTATGGGGAAGGTTTGGTTTTTAATTTTATAAATTAGCGTATAATAGTTGTTAATTAACTAAATAAAGTTCTAAATAAAACAACTATAGTTGTTAATTAACTAATAAAAGTGCTACTCATCTTTTAAAATAATTGACAAATAAACTCCCTCATCCAACATAAATTACTACCTTAGAAAATAGCTTTTAGAAAAAAATAGGCTTTTCAATTTTATCGACATCGTGAGTAATCTCAAGAATTAATTTTATAAAAATTGTCTTTACTTCGGAGTTCCCGTCTCCTCCTTTCCGGCTTCGAAATATCTAAACCAAAAATTCTAACGAACTCATCATGAAATTACTCAAATAAATCTCTTGGTAAAGTTATAGAATGAAATTAATACTACGAATAGAATTGATTATAAGGCATGTGATTTAGGTGGAAAAATTTTCGGGTGTTACAATACTCCCCCTTAACAAGAATTTTGTCCTCGAAATTCGAAAACTTATCGAAACGTTCTGGGTAGCGCTCCTTGATGTTGGCTTATACCTCCCACATAGCTTCCTCCTCGATATGATTCAGCCACTTGACCTTGACCATGGGGATGATCCGATTGCGTAGCTTCTGATCCTGTCTACTAAGATCGGAATGACTCGCTCCTCAAAAGTCAATTGTGGCGATAGCTGCAGTGGATCGACACTCACAACATGCGAGGGATTCGGCACATACTTCCTAAGCATAGAGATGTCGACAGTATTCTTTCATGATAGTCTTGTGGTGGATTTGGGCTATGAATACATATAATGTCAGGAATAGGAAGAGGAAGAAGAAATAATATAGAAGATGATGGTGAATCAGGCGGTAGTATTCATGTTTAGCTAGCATGGCTCAGCTGTTGGAACGCTTGGTTGATCAGTATAGCTTAGGAAATGGCCAATCCTCAAATCGAGGATTTAGTCACGAGAACCCTCAGGAAAAGTTTAGACGTCAGAGGCCAAAATAATTTTCAGGATAAATTTATATGTGTCATCTACATGTTGAGAGACGACATGATGATTTGGTGGGAAGGTCAGCAGATGGAGGGTGAGGACGCTGGCTGACTAACCGGTGTACCCCTTCATAGGAAGGATAAGGATTATGGTTGACGAATATATACCCCTTCACATAGTTTGGGATTTATTCCCTAAAGCTTGTATACAGATGCTAGCTTGTTCAAGCGACTGAGCAAAAGAAAGCTTCTGCGCCATAAGCCAACAGAAAATAATAACAGAGAACAGGATTGTTTACAACCACAGTATTGAGAAAAGTTTATGTTACAGTTTACTTCTTTTAATACAAGTAAATGCTTTAAATGTTTTAAATGTTTCAAGCATGTTCAATTTATGCTTTCTTCGTTTTCAGTTTACCGGTTACAGTTGTTTAGCTTTTGAGTTCTATCAGCTAACGAGCTTTTCACTTCACAGTAAAGCTAGTTTTATGCATGCACTGCCTGCCTTCGTTATTTCTAGATTTTCTTGCTGAGCCTCTAGGCTCACTAGTTTTCCTTAGTGCAGGTGATCAGGCTTAGAGATTCTGGTTCGTGCGAGCCGGATCAGATCGGGGGTGTTTATCATGGAACCTGCATTTTCGCTCGAGCCAGAATTCATAGCTTTTTGTTCAGTTCATTTTTGAGACAATTCAGTTCGTACGGAACTTGTGTAAGTTATTCGTATACAGTTTCTGCAAACCAAGTGAAATCATTTGCAAATTTTTGTTTGTATTCCGCACATTTTATAAGGTCAGAGCTGTTTTCAAGTTTGAATCTGAATTTCTACAATTTCGCAGTTTAGCCCAGAAGTATTTGGTTAGTTGTCTTTTGACCAAGTACGAATTTTGAGTATCATTCAATTTGAACCTTCAATTCGTTATAAATACAACCCCAAAAGAGTGGTCGTTACAAATGGTATCAGAGCATGGTCCTTGAGATAAACACTTCTTCCAGTCTGAGGCAGTTCTCGTCAGCCGCTTTAGTTAATCGGTGAGTTTTATCTTCATGTTCATGTTCTAGTATACAGTATTCTATCATGATAGACCTGTGGTGGATTTGGACTATGAATACAGATAAGGTCAGTAAGAGGAAGATGAAGAATAAATAGTATAGAAGAGGATGGTGAATCAGGCGGTAGTAATCGTGTTTTAGCTAGCATGGGTCAGTTGTTTGAACGCTTGGTTGATCAGTCTAGCTTAGGAAATGGCCAATCCTCAAATCGAGGATTTCGTCACGAGAATCCTCAGGAAAAGATTAGACACCAGAGGCCAAAAGAATTTTAAGGATAAATTTAGATGTGCCATTTACATGTTGAGAGACGACACGATAATTTGGTGGGAAGAAGCCAAATTAATAGTGGTTAAATCCCTCCGAGCTGAAAAATATTTGGAAGGAGATAGAAGAAGAGCGACATAGAAAACGTAAAACTTTCAACATAAGGACCTGAAGCAAGCCAAGAGACCCAACGACACCCAGCAGAGGTCTCAGGGACAAAGACCGCTACAACCCCAACCGATCAACGCAGTTCCTGTGAGGTCTGTGTTAGAGTAGATGCCCAACTAGCCAACTTGTGGCGTGTGGGTTTTCATTGACTCTTGTACAAACGATCTTTATATATGATATTCGCATTCTTTTATATGGCATTCTTTACTTTCATTATGTGTGTAATGATTTACAATTGTGTTGAGTAAAGACCTAGATTACACTAAAGCGTATGTTAGATGTGATAGTGGGTATGACGGCTATCATGAAACACATCTAATAGTCGCTGTGTATTCTAAACATGTTCCTAGTCGATCGGGCCGTCAAAATGAGGATAAGGCCGCCCGAGCTCGAGACTAGTATCTGCGATGCGCGATGTCACTATTTTGATCTCCAAGATGTATGCATAGCTATCGGATCTCTAGCGACTCTCGATTTACCAATGGTCGTTGATCTGATCGTGATATATGGATTGAAAGGACCGTACTGTACGCTAACCACGACCGATTGGTTCTTGCAGGCACTATCAGTGATACCTAGGGGATCATGGGGCGATGTTGCTAGACGCTTTACCATGATCCGTTGGGCAGGTCCGGAATTGTGATTCCGGAGCCACAATGGTTGTGGGCCCACGGCTAGCTGTATCCCTGAACCATTGAGGGTCACACAAGTACTGGATTCGAAATTCCCACACGGATACTCAGCTCAATGTGTTGAGCACGAGAAGAGGATTTCGGGAAGTATGACTTCCTGAAAGTCAACAGGGGTCAAACCGGGGTTTGACTCTGTTGAGGGGCAAAACGGTCATTTTGCTATTTGGGGTTTGATGATCTGAAAAATTGTTTTTCACATCATAACATTCAGTTTTGGAAACTGAGTCGATCGGTCCGATCTGATCGGCGATCGGAGTTACGATGAAGTCGCAGCGATTTATATCGTCATTTGGACTCGGGCCCGTTGGACCGGCCCAAGTCCAACATTAAGTCTATATAAGTTTGGACTTAATTAAGAAGAGTGATCATTGTGACAATTATCATACACTAAACCTAACCCTACACTAAAAGCGCCGCCTCCCTCCCTTTCTCCAAGCCGCCGCCGCCGCCGCCGCCGCCCGCCGTGCGCCGCCGATTGTCGCCGGAATTTCGTTCCGGCCAGTTCGACGTGGAGAATCCGATCGTGCTGATCTCGTCAGGACTTCTAGTGCAGTCTGACGAAGGAGCCTCGAGTCTGGTCGTGGACCGGATTGACGAATCTACCGCAATCAACCGAGAAGCGCCGGGTTCTTGAAACACCGGTTGGAGCCAGGCACAAGTGCCAGACAGGTGACCTGCTAAACACCCTATGTATGTTGATACGTATGTTTGTTTCATTACTCGTATTGATCGCATCCCGGTCAAAATTTTTGTTCTTCCGCTGCCTGCCGGGGTGCGGATCCGGATCAATCCCAACAGTCTGGATGGTTAACAATTGTTTTGGATAATTAATCGGGCGAAATCTGGTAGTACTGTGTAGACCGGTCGTTTCGTGGTTTTAGTGTAGACCGGTACGGTTCATGGGTACCGGCTGAGGTAAGATCTGAACGAGTGTGAGCTGGTCTTCTTATGAGTGAACTGGTCGTCCGGAGATAGGGTGCGGTGTGACGTCGTTTAATGATAACCGTTTATGAGCTAGCTGGATGGTACATGGGAGCTGGCTAAGGTATGATCTGTTTAGCGGGTGTGAGCAGCTGGGTCCACCAGCTGGTTAAGCAGAGAGGTGGATTGTGGTGCGACGCCGTTTTGAGAAACCAACTTAATTTATGCTCACGCAAAGGATTGTCTATACTAGCTGGGAGATAGAGGGCAGTGTACTGGTCGTTCTGAGCGGGACCCTGTGCGATGTCGTTTGGTGGTAGCGAGCGGGTATAGCGGAGCGGAGTCCAAATCTGGTATAGCGCTAAGATTTGAGCTGGTACCAGCTGGGAGCCCTGGGTTGTCGGTGACTACTGTTCACCAGATCACAGGGAGATTTGAGTTATTTAAATAGAGGACTTTGATCATGTACACACAATTAATTCCCAACACTTAGAAAATATCTCTCCCTATAAACATACCCTCTACTGTAGCGAAACCCTTACTGTTCACCGTGACCTATTTCTTCCGATTGCCGGCGGTAGACAACTCTGATTGGAGCAAGGTGGGTAGCGTTGGATCCCTCTTGCAAAGACCGTTCTTTCTATACCACTTTTGGAGGATTTGATTAGCTAGAAGAGCGAACTTGAAGAGCTAAAGTGTGTTGTCTGTTCGTATTTCAGTCGCTTGGTTCTTCCGTTAGGGTCCAGATCTGAGTTGTTCGGGACTCTTGTTTTGGTAATTGTAGCACAGAAGCTAAGGTACGGCTGTGAGCTTGTGTTACAGCTTTGGGATAAGCATGGATGTATTTGTATGTTTGCTAGTATGCAGTGCAGTGTTTATGCTATTGTGTTGTGGTTGCTTGCTGTTGTTCAGTGCTGGTTATTGCAAGCTATGGTATTCATACACGCATTTTCCTTGTTGAGCTCATATCTTGTTAGCCGTTTGTTGTTATGCTAATCCGGGTGTACCAGGATTCTTGTTGAGGATGAGCGGCAATATCGTGCTCCTCATCTCCCTGCTGATCTAGTTGTTAGCCGATGTGAGACGAGTGGATAGCTACCACGCTCTCATGAGCTTGGCAACAACTAGTTGAGTAATCTGGTTTATGCTTCTGGTACAATGTGTTGAGACGAGTGGATAGCTACCACGCTCTCTCACGCTATGTGGCCACTTCATTACATTCCTTCGATATGTTGTCATATGATGAACTGGTTTTTTAGCTCCTTTTGTTAGAGTAGATGCCCAACTAGCCAACTTGTGGCGTGTGGGTTTATAGACTCTTGTATGAAACAATATTTATATATGATATTCGCATTTATTTATATGGCATTCTTTACTTTCATTGTGTTGTATAATGATTAACAATTGCGTTGAGTAAAGACCTAGAATACACTAAAGTGTATGTTAGATGTGATAGTGGGTATGACGGCTATCATGAAACACATCTAATAGTCACTGTGTTTTCTGAACATGTTC
>KV005128.1:199574-216416 GCA_001598015.1 Dorcoceras hygrometricum
GGTATCAGAGCCAAGGTTTTCGGATCTGATCAATACGATACTGCCTTATTGTATCAAATCTCTTTTCAAATCGAAACAAAATTTTTTGAAACTATCGGCCGGCCGCCGCCTCCCGCGGCGGCCCCATCGCGCGTGCCACAGCGCGCGCGACGCCATGCGCGCTGGCCGCGCATGGTGTCCGGCCATGGCCAGCAGCCGTGCGCACTTCGTTGCGCGCTGGCCGCGCCTCACGGCCGATGCTGGGCGCCGCTTCGCGCAAACCGTTGCACAATCTGCCGCCGTGATGGAAGGCGCACGGTGGCCTGTGATGTTGCGCAAGTTGTTGCGCACGCTGGCCGATCGGATGCTGCCCCTTGCGCGCTGCTGGTCGACGCCTGGTCGCATGCTGGCCGGATGCTGGAGGCTGCTGGATGAGCAACGTGCGCACGGCCGTGTGCGCTGCCGCCGCGAATTCTTCTAGGGTTTGTTCGGGCCTGTTCCGGTCAGCCCGTGAAGTTTTCGGGCCAATATTCGATATCGGGCCCGTTTTGGTCGATTTTGAAATTTTGAGATTTTTGGCCTAAAATTGTTTTAAGCCCAATATGATATAATTAAAATTAGTAAAATGTGATTTTAATTATAAAATATGATTTTATAATGAAATATGATTTTGTTGATCAAAATTTGGTTTTATCGACAAAATACGATTTTATTATAAAATGCGATTTTATGATTAAAATATGAGTTTGAGATAAATGATAGGATTATTTAAATTATGCATGTTAATTAGATTATGTGCATGATTGGGATGATCGAGAGTCGTGCCCAATTTGTTAGGTGTATGCGATAGGTTTTTTGTGATTCGGTTTGTATATATTTTGATTATCATTTAAAGTGGGCCTGTTTGTGGCCCGTTCCCACCCCTTGATAAATGTATCCCTTGTATGTCATGGTATATTTAAATGTAAATTACTAGATTTAGTGGGAGGACATCCGAAGACGGTGGACAATGACGATCAAAATATTGAAGACCGAAGATCTGTAAAACCGGAAAGCTTTGTAATAGGATTGCATTGCATATTGCATTACCCCTAGGAATGGACCCAGGTCCGTGACTTAGTGGGAGCCGAAGACGGTGGACAATGACGATCAAGATATTGAAGACCGAATATCTGCAAAACCGGAAGCTTTGTAATAGGATTGCATTGCATATTGCATTACCCCTAGGATTGGACCTAGGTCCATGGCTGGCAACCACGGACCGCATAGCTCTCGCGATCGATCATCCCAATGTTTCTTTATATATGTTGATATATAGTTAATTGAATCCGCATGTTGCATGTTTTTAAATTAGATTTAAAATATATGCATGAGACCAAAGTTTTTAAAAAATAAAATCCCTAGTTTTAAATACGATTTAAAACTAATATCAAGATAAATGTTTATTCGATAAACTAAAGGGCATTTAAAATTGTTTAAATTTCCCTACCTTCCATCAACAATGGGTGTACGTCGATGCTACCCGTATACATGGCCCGGCTCATATTATTGAGGGGGTCATGTATGCCGGAAAGCTGTCCACGTCCTTGACAATTGTTGTGAGTCGGTGGGAACTCCTTTTAACGTTGGCTCATATTATTGGGGACGTTAAGGGGACCGTCCTTCACGACTCGACATTGATGGATCATCTTGACACGTGATAGTAAACGGCGTCATATTATTGGGCCCTTACTGTACGTGAGATAAATACATGGAGGTTGCACCGGTTGCAATCGGAAACTACCTTTTGGGGGTCATGGATGGATGATATTATTCGGGTCCATGATCGCTTGATTGGGCTCCGTGTACCCACTAAAGAAACCTATTTTCTCGATTTCATTAGAGGGTGGTGAAATCGTTAAAATAGTGGGAGGGTAATTCATAAAACTTAACGACCATGTTTAATGTCTTAGAGTTTATTTTATCTATAGTTAGTGATGCATGTCTGTTTTCTTTTCAGTATTACTGCTTATAAAATGGTTTCGATGAAAAACCCGCTCGCTGCTATACTGGATAGCAACAGGTTCATCGGTCTGAACTACCAAGACTGGCTCCGCAACCTCAATCTTGTATTGGCTTCGGAGAAGCTCCACTATACGATATAGAAGTGCCCTCTGGAGGAAACCCCTGCCGATATCAGTCCTGAGGAGCTGATTACGCTTAACCAATGGCGGGACGACGAGGTTAAAGCTCGATGCTATGTGATGGCATCGATGTCCAACGAAATGCAACGGCGCTTTGAGAAGACAAAGTATGCCTCTGCCATACTCTTTCATCTCAAAGAACTGTACGGGGAGAACTCTCGACATGAGAGGTTCACGGCTGTCAAGGAGCTTATGACAAGCCGCATGCGCGATGGGACTTCGGTCCGTGAGCATGGGGTTTGTATGATTGGGCTCGTTGAAAAGCTGTCGGGCCTTGATATCGCACTTCCACACGAACTGTCAGTGGATGTACTTCTCCTCTCGCTACCCGCTGCATTTGACCCCTTTGTGGTCAACTTCAACATGAACAAGCTGGAAGCCACCCTCGAAGAGGTATTTAACATGCTTGTAGTGTTTGAAGGGACCATAAAGAAGGACAAACCCGTCCTCCTTCTGTGCTCTTCTTCCTCTGCGAATAAGGGGCCCAGACGCAAGAGCAAGAAGCGTTCTGCTCCTGCGAAGGAGGAAAAGTCCTCCAAGAAGCCAAAGGCAAAGGCTTTCAAACCAAACAAGTCTGAGGATGTCTGCCACCACTGCCACAAGGCTGGGCATTGGAAGAGGAACTGCAAGGAGTACCTCGAGCAGTTGCGAACTGCGAAAGGTATGTTCTATATTGAAATAAATATGTCTCTTAATTCGACTTCTTGGGTACTTGATACCGGATGTGGATCTCATATCTGCAATGATTTGCGGGTGATGACAATAAGCCGACGTCTTAGAGAGGGTGAGACCCACTTGAGGCTTGGCAATGGAGCAAGAGTTGCTGCTATAGCTATAGGAGATGTTTACATATTTCTATCTTCTGATTTTAAGTTGTTATTGAGAAACGTTTTTATTTGTTCCCGAATTAATAAAGAACATTATTTCTGTTTCTATGCTTGATAGCGATGGATATTCTTGTATGTTTCCTTTACCGATGATTACTTTAGGTATGGGTACTTGTACTTGATGAAGTACAAGTCTGAATCCTTTGAAAGGTTCAAGGAATTCAAGGATGAAGTAGAAAATCAGTTAGGCAAAAGTATTAAGGCACTTCGATCTGATCGAGGTGGTGAATACTTAAGTACTGAGTTTCAAGACTATCTGAAAGAGAATGGGATTCTCTCACAGTGGACCCCTCCGGCCACACCACAGCTCAATGGTGTAGCGGAGCGTCGTAATCGGACCTTGTTGGACATGGTTCGATCTATGATGAGCTTCACTGAGCTTCCTACCTCGTTTTGGGGCTATGCGCTCGAAACGGCGGTAATGTTGTTGAACAATGTCCACACCAAGGTAGTGGATAAGACTCCGTATGAGATATGGATGGGCAAACCACCCAAGTACTCATTTATGAGGATTTGGGGATGTCTTGCTTACGTGAAGCAGACAGTGGGAGATAAGCTGGATACGAGATCCATCTTATGCTACTTAATTGGGTATCCAAAGAATTCCATTGGACACTACTTCTACTATCCGAGCGAAACAAAAGTGTTTGTTTCTAGGAATGCCGCCTTTATGGAAAGGGAATTTCTACTTGATAGAAAGGGCAAAATAGTAGAGCTCGAAGAGGTTCGAGATCCAATCGAAGTACCAGATGAGTCTCCTGCACCTACAGAGCCAATACCAGAAATGGTCGCACCTAGGAGATCCGAAAGGGTTCCTAGGGCTCCTGAGAGATATGGTTTTCTCCTTGAAGATGATCAAGGTGATCAAGTTGTTGGATCTGATCCAAGAACTTTCAAGGAGGCAGTTTTCGATGCTGATTCTAATTTGTGGCTTGAAGCAATGCAGTCTGAGTTTGACTCAATGCATGCTAACCAAGTTTGGACTCTAGTTAACCCTCCCGAAGTAATTGTTCCTATTGGGTGCAAATGGGTATACAAGAGGAAACTTGGGCCTGATGGTAAGGTAATGACCTACAAGGCGCGACTGGTCGCGAAATGTTACACTCAAAGGCAAGGTGTTAACTATGATGAAACCTTCTCACCAGTCGCAATGATCAAGTCAATTAGAATCTTGTTAGCCATAGCCGCATGGTACGACTATGAGATATGGAAAATGGATGTGAAAACTGCGTTCCTTAATGGAAATATCAAGGAAGAGATCTATATGACGCAGCCTGAGGGTTTCACATCTGTTGGAAGCGAGCATAAGGTATGCAAGCTCCAGAGATCGATCTACGGTCTCAAACAAGCATCGCGAAGTTGGAACCTGAGATTCGATGAAACAATTAAGAAATTTGGTTTCATCAAGAATCACGAGGAGCCATGTGTATATAAGAAGGTAGTTAAAGGCGCTGTGACATTCCTCGTACTTTATGTTGATGACATTCTACTCATTGGGAATGATGTAGGAATGCTGCAGTCAACTAAAGTATGGTTGTCTAGTAGATTTTTTATGAAGGACATGGGAGAAGCATCCTATATTCTTGGAATACAGATCTATCGGGATAGATCTAAACGGATGCTCGGACTCACCCAAGCTACCTACATCGATACCATACTTAAGAGGTTCTCTATGGAAGAGTCCAAGAGAGGACACCTACCTATGTGCCACGGGGTCACTCTATCTAAGTCTATGTGTCCAAAGACTGATGAGGAGATAGAGAGTATGACACGTGTGCCATATTGTCAGGCCTCGTGCTCACAACAGATAAACACATGCGGAAGCTATCAAAAAGTGGGTAAAATTTTCGCTTTTAGGCCCGACGGTTTTAAACATATAATTTAAAATACAACGATACTTAAAATAAGTTTCCCAAATCATAAACAATCCACAATAAAACATACATAATTCAAACATGAATCATATTCCCCTACGGTTACAACAACAAAGCGCAGGGCAACCCCCTGGCTAACTGATACATATATATATATGCTATATGCTACTGGGACACACTAGCCACCTCCTGGGGCACCACCAGCTGGGTTGAAACCACGACCAGCTGTAGAACCTGGGTTTCCTGAAAACAACGCAACAAAGAAACAAACCAAGCCCCAGAGGGACATGGGGTCAAACCCCAGTAGGGAGAGCAATAATACAACAGAAATAAACAGCACGGAATAAAATGCAGGTGCTATGCATGAGACGCCGAAGAACAACGGAAAGCTAGACCCACAAGGGAGCTAAGGAACTCAAACATAGCTCCAAGAATTACCAACACATGCAGTGGCCACGGGGTGTATTCATAGTGTGGTAGTAAGCCACTCGCCATGACACTACCCCCACTTACCAGATGCATCAAACCACTCAACCTGCTGCTGCCTCGCCCATGAACTGTGGTAGTTAACCACTCGGCGCATGGTGACTAAAATAACAGCAGGGAGATGAGAGTGCGGTATTGCCACTCGCCCTCATATCCTGGTAAGAAATAACAACAATACAACAATGGTACAAAGACTACCAAAACTGGAAAGGAACACCATGCGTGTATGTAACATGCGGGAATGCAAGCATATAGACATACGCAACGCAGCAAATACACAATCCTCAACAGGACACAACCAGAAGGCACGACCATTCCACATACCAGCAGCTACAATTATCCAAGCCATAATCTCGCTGTAACATAAACTCAAATCCGTACCTTATACTGAGTCAACAACTAACCCTGCGAGAAATCCCGAAGACTCTGGTAAAAGCCTGTTAAACACACGACATACACAACGTAAATCTAACAGGATGCTAAACCAGCTCACGGTTGGGAGTCTCACTCGACCAGCTGCTCCAATTACCTCAACAATACATAGAAAGCTTAAAAACTATGGCTAGGAACAAGGTCTCACCGAAAACCAGAACGTAGCTCTACCAAATCGACGCAACACTCGAACGGCAGCAACTTCGCGTTCCTCGACTAGCCAATTACAGCTTATAAAACTGGTATGAATTGGAAGAGCTTCTCAAGAGGAGTCCAACGCTACCTCGCACGAGCAAAACAACCACCGGAAACGACGAGAAATCGTCGGAAAGCTCACGGCTGAACAGTGTTCTAGGGTTCGAAAGATAAGGAACGAAAGGCTGGAAATATTTGCTAAGTATGGAATTGATACAACAATTCGAAGACCAAGTCTTCCTATAAATAGCATTTGCAACTACTGGAAATCAATACCAATAATTGTCCACCGACAAAACCAATCGACACCAACAATTTCCCAAACCAGCAGACGCAATAGCCAACAGCTGATTCTCCAACAATCGATAAAATAACTAACGGCTGGTTCTCAAAACGGCGTCGCACCAACTTACTCAAACGACGTCGCATACTATCTCAGCAGCTGAGTATCCAGTCGCAAGAACAAAACAACGCAACGCTTCTCTATGCTGGATCCAGTCGCAACCTCAAAACGCAGCGTTGCAACTAATTCAAACGACGTCGCTCCACTGACGTCATCCAGTCGCTAGATCTCGAGAAATACCAGCAGCAAACAACAGCGGCGAAAGTCACTCGCAGCTGGACTCCCAGTCGCAAAAACGAAACGGCGACGCATCATCTTCGAGCTACAGGAATGTTGACCCGCGTTGACATCTACACCAGCTGATCAACCAGCAGGAACACACACGCGATCTACCAGCTGGTACCAGACGCAACAACCAAACGACGTCGCGCCAACTAATCTAAACGCAGTCGTTTTAGCCCTCAACGCAACTACGCTAAAGCATCTGCTGATCACAACACACGCAACCAGACTTCACGCAAACGACGGCGTTTCAAGAACTTCTTCCCTACCATGCTTGCTCCATTGCACCATTACTAAAGGAATGGTCTTATTCCTCAACTGTTTCTCTTTTCTGCCAAGGATCTGCAAAGGGTATTCCTGATAGCTCAACGACTGATCTAGCTCTACCTCGTCAGTTCCAAGCACATGAGACGGATCTGGCTCGTACTTCCTCAACATGGAAACGTGAAAGACATCATGCAGAGAATATAATTCAGACGGCAACAACAGACGATACGCCAAAGGGCCAATTCTCTCGACAATCTCATACGGACCAACGTAACGAGGGGCTAACTTTCCCTTGCGTCCAAAGCGCATCACACTACGAAACGGAGAAACCTTGAGAAATACACGATCACCAACCTGAAACTCAAGAGGTCTACGCCTCTTATTCGCATAACTGGCTTGGCGATCCTGGGAAGCTTTCATCCGCTGTCTAATAAGATCCACATGATCTTTCATCTGCTGCACAAAGTCAGGGGCAGATAGCTGCTTCTCCCCCACTTCTTCCCAACACACTGGCGATCTGCACTTGCGGCCATACAAATCCTCGAAAGGCGCCATGCCAATCGTTACTTGGTAGCTGTTATTATACGAAAACTCAACCAAAGACAACGCGTCTTGCCAACTACCTCCGAAATCCAACACAACAGCACGCAACATATCCTCTAAAGTCTGGATAGTTCGCTCAGATTGGCCCATCTGTCTGGGGATGATACGCGGTACTCATATCCAATCTAGTGCCCAAAGCTGTCTGCAAACTCTTCCAAAACCTGGAAATAAACCTCGGATCTCGGTCAGACACGATTGAAACAGGCACACCGTGCAATCTAACAACAAAATCAACGTACAGCTTCACCATATTCTTCAACGAGAAGGTCATCCCATAGGGAATGAAATGTGCAGACTTAGACAAACGGTCTACAACTACCCAACGAAACGGAGAAACTTTGAGAAATACACGATCACCAACCTGAAACTCAAGAGGTCGACGCCTCTTATTCACATAACTGGCTTGGCGATCCTGGGCAGCTTTCATCCGCTGTCTAATAAGATCGACATGCTCTTTCATTTTCTGCACAAAGTCAGGGGCAGATAGCTGCTTCTCCCCCACTTCTTTCCAATAGATAGGCGATCTACACTTTCTACCATACAATGCTTCGAATGGTGCCATGCCAATCGTCACTTGATAGCTGTTATTATACGAAAACTCAACCAAAGACAACGTGTCTTTCCAACTACCTCCGAAATCCAACACAACAGCACGCAACATATCCTCTAACGTCTGGATAGTTCGCTCAGATTGGTCTCTGTCTGGGGATGATACGCGGTACTCATAGCCAATCTAGTGCCCAAAGCTGTCTGCAAACTCTTCCAAAACCTGGAAGTAAACCTCGGATCTCGGTCAGACACGATTGAAACAGGCACACCATGCAATCTAACAACAAAATCAACGTACAGCTTCGCCATCTTCTTCAACGAGAAGGTCATCCCATAGGGAATGAAATGTGCAGACTTAGACAAACGGTCTACAACTACCCAAACAGCATCGCACCCTCGGCTGAACGAGGCAAATGCGTTACGAAATCCATCGCAATGTGCTCCCAATTCCATTGGGGCACCTCTAAACTCTGCAACAGACCACCAGGTCTCATCCTTTCGGCCTTTACCATCTGGCAATTCAAACAACGAGCGACAAAACCAGCAACATCGCTCTTCAGGCCAGCCCACCAAAAGTGCGGCTTCAAAGCATGGTACATCTTCCGTGCACCAGGATGAACACTATGTCTGCTACGTGCACTTCTTCGAAGGATCTCTTCCCTCAAATCAATCAAATTGGGCACAACCAACCTTCCCCGGGAAACACAAACAACCATCGAACGAGACAAAATAGTCCTCAAGCTCGCCAGCCCTAACTTTCAACTTCAACTCGTGGATTGACGGATCGGTCCTCTGAGCTGCTCGAATGCTAGAAACAATCTGCGGTTCCACTTGAAAAGATGAAACCATTACACAATCCTCAGCCGGGTAAAATCTCCAACCCGTAGTGTTAAGATGCTCTTGGTACTTAGAGATGTACAGCGACGCAAGCATCTCACTAGTCTTCCTGCTCAAAGCATCAGCCACTACGTTCGACTTCCCAGGCTGGTATTTAATCTCACAGTCAAAATCCTTAAGCAGATCCATCCACCGACGCTGTCTCATGTTCAAGTCAGGCTGCGAAAACAGATACTACAAACTCTTGTGGTCGGAGTACACCACAAACTGCTCGCCATACAGGTAGTGACGCCAGATATTTAACGCAAAGACCACCGCAACCGTTTATCCTTCTGGGTCAATTGGGTCATCGGATTAGCTATAGAAGAAAACCCCTCTATGAAACGACGATAATAGCCAGCCAGACCTAAGAAACTACGAATCTCAGACACATTTCTCGGTCGCTCCCAGTTCAACACAGCATCCACTTTACTGGGATCCACAGAAATGACATCTGCAGAAATGACATGGCCCAGAAATACTACGCGTTCCAACCAAAACTCGCACTTGGAAAACTTCGCATACAACTGCTGCTCTCTCAACCTCAGAAGAACCATCTCCAAGTGCTCCTTGTGCTCCCTCGGAGTCTTAGAGTAAACTAAGATGTCGTCAATAAAAACAATCACAAACTGATCTATGAACTCTCGGAAGACTCGGTTCATCAGATCCATGAAGACTGCCGGCGCGTTTGTCAACCCAAACGGCATCACCAAAAACTCAAAATGTCCGTACCTCGTACGAAACGCAGTCTTCGCGACATCTTGGTCCCTTACTCTGAGCTGATGGTACGCGGAACGAAGATCAATCTTAGAATACACCGCAGAACCTTGCAACTGATCAAACAGATCATCAATTCTCGGCAACGGGTACTTATTCTTCACGGTGGCTTTATTCAACTGACGAAAATCAATGCACATCCGCATTGAGCCATCATTCTTCTTTACAAACAAAATAGGCGCTCCCCACGGTGACATACTAGGGCGAATGAAACCCTTCTCCAGCGAATCATCTAACTGAACCTTGAGTTCTCTCAACTCCGCAGGCGCTAGACGATACGGGGCACGAGAAATCGGAGCTGTGCCTGGCACCAACTCTATGCTGAAGTCTATCTCCCGCCTCGGAGGAAAACCAGGAATCTCCTCCGGAAACACGTCGGGGAAGTGTCGGACCACGGGAACGTCACTAAGCTGAAAACTAGAAGAAGAAGACGCATCCAAAGCGTAAATCATAAAGCCAGCATTCCCCAAAGACAACAAGCTAAACATCTCCATCGTGGAGACCAACGGAATCTTCGATCTCGAGTCCTGGCCGTAGAAGTCCCACTTCTCACCAGACAAAGGCCTAAAGCGCACAATCCCATGGAAGCAATCCACGGAGGCCCTGTAGTTGGACAGCACATCCATCCCAACTATACAATCGAAATCCCAAAGCATCAAACGGATCAAATTCGCTAACAAGACATGCTCACCAAACCGCAGCACACCATTCAACAAAATCTCTTGCGAGAACAGGTTTACACCACCGGGGGTAGAAACAGAAACAACATCACTCAAAGGAACGGTACACAACCCATGCTCAACAACAAACGAATCAGAAATAAATGAATGCGATGCACCGGTGTCAAACAACACACGAGCAGGAAAGTCAAAGACAAGACATGTACCTCCAATCATCCGGCTCGGTGTTTCCTCGGCCTGCTCCCTCGTGAAGGCGTTAACCTGAGCCTGCTAAGGTCCTGGAAAGAAAGGCTGAGACGACTGCCCAAAACGCGAAGGGCCAGGCTGCTGAAATGGCCTAAACTGAGTCTCATCAAAACGGGGCTGCTGAAACTGCTGCGAACGGCCCCTAGACTGACCCCCACGACCCTGGGGCTGGGCCACGGCCTGCTGTGCTCCAGCTGTCGGGCACACTCTCGCAAAGTGCCCATACTGACCACAAAGGTTGCAGGAACCCTGCACACCAACACACTGCGTGGAAGAATGCTTCCCACCGCAAAAGCCACAAAACTCCGTTCGAGAGCCACTGCTACTTGAACTGCCAGAACCAGAAGACCCTGAACCGGACTTCTTCTTAAATTGCTGACCGCGAGGTCGAAACCTCTGATGGCCAGACTGCTGAGCTACCTGCTGCTGCTGTTGAGGAAAATGCACGGACTGAGAACTCTGGGACGACTGAGATCCCTGACCAGTGGGTCTACCACCCTGCACCGCCTGCGTCACCTGCGCTCTACGCGCACTACGGCTCTTCATGCCCTCCTAGATGTGGATAGCAGTATCCACAGCCTCAGCATAGGACTTGGGCTTGCTTGTCAGAACGCTCTGGTACAGATCTCCATTCAAGCCCTCCACAAACCTAGTACTCTTGGCCCTCTCCCGGCCAGCAACATGTGTAACATACGCCAACAAAGCAGAAAACTTGCGAGCGTACTCGCGCACAGACAACGAACCTTGCTCCAAGAACTCGAACTCCCGCTCACGGGCAGCCACATAGGAGTCGGGGACATACTCCTGTCTGAAGACCTGATAGAAAGTGTCCCAAGTAATGCCAACACCAGTCTCCAGTAAGGGACGTACCTCGCCACCAACGCTCTGCGGACTTCCTCAACAAAAGGGTCACCAACCTCAATCGGAGATCGTCGTCATACTGGGCTCGATCAAAAAGATGTATGACGCTATGGAGCCAAGAATCCGCGTCCTCACTCGACTCATCACCATTGAAGATAGGAGGACTCATCCTCTGAAACCGAGCTATGACCACATCCATATTCTCTACCGGAGCCGGCGGAGCTGCAGCCACCTCCTCTCCACTACTCTCAAGAGTATGACTAGGCGCACTATACTGATCCTCATTCTGGCCTCCTGATTCCTGGAACAGCCCCCTACTACGACCACGACGTCTAGGCGTCATCTAAAACACTCAACAGGAAAAGGAAAAACAGAACAGATACAGAAAAGAAAGCATATGACACAAAATATGCAGCACGTAGTCACATAAGTCAAGCACATGCAATACGCAACACTGTGCCTAGACTCAAGTGTGATCAAAGGAATTGAGCTTATCCCAATTTAAGCTCCGATACCAAAAATGTCAGGCCTCGTGCTCACAACAGATAAACACATGCGGAAGCTATCAAAAAGTGGGTAAAATTTTCGCTTTTAGGCCCGACGGCTTTAAACATATAATTTAAAATACAACGATACTTAAAATAAGTTTCCCAAATCATAAACAATCCACAATAAAGCATACATAATTCAAACATGAATCATATTCCCCTACGGGTACAACAACAAAGCGCAGGGCAACCCCCTGGCTAACTGATACATATATATATATGCTATATGCTACTGGGACACACTAGCCACCTCCTGGGCACCACCAGCTGGGTTGAAACCACGACCAGGTGTAGAACCTGGGTTTCCTGAAAACAACGCAACAAAGAAACAAACCAAGCCCCGGAGGGACATGGGGTCAAACCCCAGTACGGAGAGCAATAATACAACAGAAATAAACAGCAAGGAATAAAATGCAGGTGCTATGCATGAGACGCCGAAGAACAACGGAAAGCTCGACCCACAAGGGAGCTAAGTAACTCAAACATAGCTCCAAGAATTACCAACACATGCAGTGGCCACGGGGTGTGTTCATAGTGTGGTAGTAACCCACTCGCCATGACACTACCCCCACTTACCAGATGCATCAAACCACTCAACCTGCTGCTGCCTCGCCCATGAACTGTGGTAGTTAACCACTCGGTGCATGGTGACTACAATACCAGCAGGGAGATGAGAGTGCGGTATTGCCGCTCGCCCTCACATCCTGGTAAGAAATAACAACAATACAACAATGGTAAAAAGACTACCAAAACTGGAAAGGAATACCATGCGTGTACGTAACATGCGGGAATGCAAGCATATAGACATACGCAACGCAGCAAATACACAAATAGCATACACAATCCTCAACAGGACACAACCAGCAGGCACGACCATTCCACATACCAGCAGCTACAATTATCCAAGCCATAATATCGCTGTAACATAAACTCAAATCCGTACCTTATACTGAGTCAACAATTAACCCTGCGAGAAATCCCGAAGACTCTGGTAAAAGCCTGTTAAACACACGGCATACACAACGTAAATCTAACAGGTTGCTAAACCAGCTCACGGTTGGGAGTCTCACTCGACCAGCTGCTCCAATTACCTCAACAATACATAGAAAGCTTAAAAAATATGGCCAGGAACAAGGTCTCACCGAAAACCAGAACGTAGCTCTACCAAATCGACGCAACACTCGAACGGCAGCAACTTCGCGTTCCTCGACTAGCCAATTACAGCTTCTAAAACTGGTATGAATTGGAAGAGCTTCTCAAGAGGAGTCCAACGCTACCTCGCACGAGCAAAACAACCACCGGAAACGATGGGAAATCGCCGGAAAGCTCACGGCTGAACAGTGTTCTAGGGTTCGAAAGATAAGGAACGAAAGGCTGGAAATATTTGCTAAGTATGGAATTGATACAACAATTCGAAGACCAAGTCTTCCTATAAATAGCATTTGCAACGACTGGAAATCAATACCAATAATTGTCCACCGACAAAACCAGTCGACACCAACAATTTCCCAAACCAGCAGACGCAATAACCAATAGCTGATTCTCCAACAATCGATAAAATAACTAACGGCTGGTTCTCAAAACGGCGTCGCACCAACTTACTCAAACGACGTCGCATACTATCTCAGCAGCTGAGTATCCAGTCGCAAGAACAAAACAACGCAACGCCTCTCTGCTGGATCCAGTCACAACCTCAAAACGCAGCGTTGCAACTAATTCAAACGACGTAGCTCCACTGACGTCATCCAGTCGCTAGCTCTTGCGAAATACCAGCAGCAAGCAATAGCGGCGAAACTCACTCGCAGCTGGACTCCCAGTCGCAACAACGAAACGACGACGCATCCTCTTCGAGCTACAGGAAAGTTGACCCGCATTGACATCTACATCTGCTGAACAACCAGCAGACACTCGCACGCAAACCACCAGCTGGTACCAGACGCAACATCGAAACGACGTCGCGCCAACTAATCTAAACGCAGTCGTTTTGATCCTCAACGAAAATACACTAACGCATCTGCTGATCACAACACGCTCAACCAGATGGTGTTTCAAGAATCTCACGCTAAAACACGCTTCGACTGGTTTTGCCACCGACCAGCCGCTAGCTCTCAACACCAGCTGACACGTCAACCAGCATGTACCTCAAATATGCGAAAAAAATACAAAATCTCCAGAATTGCTCAACACACGAAATGGAACCCGAAAATGCAACTCAAACACTCAAATAGAGATCTTAAACCAGCAGAACCTCTATTTATCGATTCATTCCAACGATAAATCTCGATTACAAAACCAGGTCTCACACATATTCCTTGGCAATAGGTAGCATTATGTATGGCATGATCGCGACTAGACCAGATGTTGCATATGCTCTGAGTGTCACGAGCCGCTACCAGGCCAACCCCGGATAATTGCATTGGAAGTCCGTGAAGGATATTCTTAAGTACTTACGAAGGACTAAGAATATGTTCATGGTCTATGGGGGTGGTGAACTGAAACTGGAAGGCTACACTGATTCTAGCTTCCAGTGTGACGTGGATGATTCGAAATCAACCTCTGGATTTGTATTCATGCTCAATGGTGGTGCTGTCTCTTGGAAGATTTCCAAGCAAGACACCATCGCGGATTCAACCACTGAGGCTGAGTACATCGCAGCATCAGCTGCTGCTAAGGAGGCCGTTTGGATAAGGAATTTCGTCCAAGAGTTGGGCGTCATTCCTAATGGAGTTGGTCCAGTCCCGGTGTACTGCGACAACACGGGTGCCGTTGCGCAAGCAAAGGAGCCTAGGTCTCACAAAGATCCAAACACATACTGAGGAAATACCACATAATCCGGGATATTGTGGCTAGAGGTGACATAGCAGTTGAGAGAGTCGCCTCTGCGGACAACGTTGCTGATCCACTTACGAAGCCCTTGCCTGGACCGTTGTTTGAAAAAACATCGCGAAACAATGGGACTGCGTCTGATGAGTAGTTGGCTTTAGGCAAGTGGGAGATTGTTAGAGTAGATGCCCAACTAGCCAACTTGTGGCATGTGGGTTTTCATTGACTCTTGTACAAACGATCTTTATATATGATATTCGCATTCTTTTAATAGAAACAGGCGGTGCGCAAGAAGTATATTGAATTTTCTGCTGCTCTTGTGTTAAAGATACCAGGCAAGTAAACTCTGTTTCTTGCTCACTCAATAGAAAGCATATATTCGATTCTGTCTTTATGTTATGTATGAGTTTTAAAGGAAGATGGTTTCGACTGTTCTTCAAAGAAAAACCATAAAGTTCATGCTCTGTTTTATGAAAAGTTGAGTTACTGTAAATTTTGATTCAAGGATGATTTAGAAAATGTTTTGGTGATGTTATTCTGATGAATTCCTGAGTTTCCAGTGATTCATTCATCGAAGTAGCTTACAAGTAGCTTATTCGATTCTTTCCAGAAGTTTTAGAAAGTATGTCGAAGTCTTTAGAGTAAGGTAACCTTCGTAGTTCATGGTTATCTACAAGAGGAAAGCTGGTTTCTACCTCTGCTGATATTATCTTATCGAAAATATTCTAAGTATGAAATCAGCAGGTTCATTTCTTTGTTTTCGTAAATTCAGCAGATGCTTTGTTTTCGTAAATTCAGCAGATGCTTTGTTTTCGTAAATTCAGCAGATTCTTTGTTTTCTCAAATTCAGCAGATGTTTTGTAAAATCAGCAGATACATAAATCAGCAGTAGCGACTGGTCGTAGCAACTGAATTATGAGCTACGACATCGTTTTGATTTAGAATTATTTAAAAGGCCTCGCGACTGGATTCTTGTCTTGCGACTGATTCCTATTCGTTGCGACTGGTATTGTTCACCAGCAGATGTATTTCATTTCATTATTTCAGCAGTTGCTTTACTTGTTCTAAGTACGGTGCATTCAGCTGGTATTAGTCTCGCGACTGGTACTGTTTACCCAGCTGGTCACTGTTCATTCTTCGTCTCCTTCATTAGATAACAAAAATCTCTGAATTTGATCTTCCTTCAATTCTATATAAGTCTAATGAATCTTCCGACTTATCTGACAGATTCAACTAGCTAAATTATTCAGTTTTAATCTTCGCAAGCATTACAAGGAAATCCTTTATAGTTCTAGAACATCACTAGATACACGAAAACCAGTAGCTCAAATAAAAAGAAAGAAAACAGAGCAGAACGTTGTTTTACGAAATGTTTTAAGTTATGACAATGAAAAGGGTCCCTAATGAAAAGGTTAGTGCGCGGCTGACGAACCGTGTGCCCTTTTAACCAGGAAGGACTAGGATTACAGGTCGACGGATCTGTATACCCCTTCAACCATGAGCCATAGTGCTAAGACTGATATATCAGGAGTTTGATCAAACGAAATGGACCAAATGTTTAAAGTATTGTCATAATTCTCCCAGAAAATGAAAAGAAGAGTACAAGAGTGATTACGATCACAGCTCTTAAGAGACGTTTAAAGAAAATGTTTTCAGAATTGATTCATGCTTATGCTTTCGATTACTGCTAGACTTCATAAGTTATGATACGCTTGTTCATTCTTAAGCGTAACATTCAGATTCCAGTACATACCAGTTCTTGAGCAATTGTATTCTTACTTTTATTATTCCAGATGTTTACCTGCTGGGCCTTTGGCTCACTAGTTTTTATTGAGTGCAGGTAATTCTCAGCAGGAAGATGGAGGGAAATGAACAGGATGGAAGGAATGTGTTTATCGTGGACAACAGAGCTCTTTATTTCCTTCTGGTTTAAAGTTCATAGTTTCTTTTT
>KV005129.1:6853-17080 GCA_001598015.1 Dorcoceras hygrometricum
ACATGCTCATCAAACCTAATCAGGCAATCTACTACTACCTCTCGAGACCACATGTTCACACCAGCAGGAGTAGACACAGAAACAAAATCACACAGTGGGGAAGAACTCAACCCACGCTCAAACACAAACATCTCAGATATGAAATAGTTTGATGCACCAGTGTCAAACCAAACTCTCGCAGGATAATCATAAATAGAGCATGTACCTCTAATCACCATGCCCGGAGTCTCCTCAGCCTGATCTCCTGTCAAGGCGTTCGCCTGCGCCTGCTGGGGAATCTGGAACGGGGGTCGGGAAAGTCCTCCAAAACGTGACGGCTCACGAGGCTGAAAACCAGATCGCTGGGACTGAGCAAAAGGTTGCTGTCGCTGAGAAGAACCACTAGCGGAACCCTGCTGTGACTGACCAGTAGACCGCCCTCCAATCAAAGGACACGCTCTAGCGAAGTGTCCCGGCTGACCACAAAGGTGGCAGAGTCCTCGGACTCCTCGACACTGCGAAGTCTCATGTCTCCCTCCGCACTGACTACAGAATCCGCCTCCAGAACCGCTACCAAACCCACTGCCAGAACCAGAGCTCACGGAACCAGAAGAACTCGAATGGCCCTTCTTCTTGAACTGCTTCCCTCTAGGTCTAAACGGCTGCGACACCGCCTGAGCTGGCTGAGAAGCACGCACGGTCGTCTGATGCACTGGAGCCTCAGGATCCATCAAACTCTCCTCGATATCAACTGCATTGTTCACAGCTTCCATAAAAGTCACCGGGGACCCAGACAGCACCATCCGATACAGGTCAGGTCTCAAGCCCTTCAAAAACTTGTTCCTCTTCGTTCGCTCTTGGTTCACCATAGCTGGCATGTACACTAGAAGCGCAGAAAACCGCCTCGCATACTCGGCCACACGCATAACACCTTGCTTCAAATTATCAAACTCACGCTCCCTGCTAGCGAAGTAGGACTCTGGAGTGTATTCACGTCGAAAAACCTCGCAGACCATCCGATACAGGTCAGGTCTCAAGCCCTTCAAAAACTTGTTCCTCTTCGTTCGCTCTTGGTTCACCATAGCTGGCATGTACACTAGAAGCGCAGAAAACCGCCTCGCATACTCGGCCACACGCATAACACCTTGCTTCAAATTATCAAACTCACGCTCCCTGCTAGCGAAGTAGGACTCTGGAGTGTATTCACGTCGAAAAACCTCGCAGAAAACATCCCAAGTGAGCACCGTCCCACTATGTCGAAGCATCCTAGAAGTACTCCTCCACCAGCGCTGTGCATCATCTCGTAGCTGCAGCACTGCCAACTTCAGTCTCTTTTCCGGAGCGTACTCCAAGGTATCAAATAGCTCCTCCATCTGAACAAGCCACGCCTCAGCCCTAGCGCCACCCTCCGTACCGGGCAACGTCGGTGGGTTCGTCCGCTTAAATCAGGCTAAGACTAACTCCATTCCACCTATCTGCCTAGTGACGCCCTCCACCTGAGCGTCATCATCACTACCTGCTCTAGACTCCTCCTCAGAACGTCTAGTCCTCCTACCTCCTCCACGTCTCGGCGGCATCTAATCAAGCCTAGAGGTAAGATCTCACAGCAGATATAACAGTAAGACAGATAATAGATCACATAAGTCATAGAGGCCATCAAAATCAAATCAAAACTCTGTGCCTAGACTCGAGTGTGATCAAAAGAAATCGAGCTTATCCCAGTTTAATCTCTGATACAAAAAATGTCAGGCCCCGTGCTAATTACTAACAATTAACACATAATAAGCGCATAAACACGGAAGCTCAAAATCAGGGCTTAAAAATTTTCGAAATACAATGGGCCTGAACTTCAAAATCATTCATTCAAAATATTCAATACTCAAAATATGAGTTAACTCAAACTCATACAACAAGTAACCACATAAAATCAATTCAAAATACAGATCCCCAAATACACGATAACACGGGGCATCCCTCGGTTCAATACGTATCATAAATAGACTGGGACTCAAGGACGCGGGGATCGACCAGCTGAACTTCCACTCTGCCAAGCTAGGTTACCTGAAACTCCTGCAAATGGGTAACGCAGACCCAAACAACAAAAGCAAGAAAAGAAGTACGAGGTCAAGCCTCAGTACGAAGTGCTATCAAAGCAGATAAACATGCAACATGCTATAAATCAATGCTATGAATGCATGAGGGCTATCAAGAAATCGGATAGCTAGACCAGTCTATCAACTGGCAACTCAAATCAAGCCTCTATACCACACTCAGCCAATCAGCCGGTGGAAATCATCGGTCCGTGATCATCGGGGCCCGTCAGCCCATCACAGCTCGGTGGTAGACACTCGAATCCGGTAGTCACCACTCCGAAAATAGCGTTGGACTTTTCGGACACGACTCAACAGTCGGCCAGTCGCAACGTGGCACCCAATCAGGTAATCAAATCAATCTATCAATTCAGGCTCAAGATGTATGCAATGAATGTCATTCAATTTCAATGCTCCATGCATACAGTTTACAATACGTGAAACAGAACAGAATACTCAATTCCATCATCTAAATTCACGTAAGCCACATAACAGCAAATCACAACACCGAAAATAGACATGTTCACGCTCAACTGCTAAGGGGCCGCTCAATCGTACCTTCCCTCTTCGAATTACCTAACAGATTCCTCCTGGCTCAAATCACACAACAGGAAACTTCCTGGAAGCTGAAATCTGTTACAACATAGCTAATATCTTAGCTCAATTCAGCTACACAAACACGCTAATCCTACGGCCAGAAGCATACTTCGATCCTATACTTCTACGCAGGCATTAACTACTAAAAACCGAGCTCAAACTACAAGAAATGCTCACCCAAAAGCTCACGCTAGCAGAAGAACGCACGCACAGACTTTTCTCAAAAGCTTCGAACTCCAGCAGCTTCGCGTCTCCCCACCAGCGCTAAAACAACACCTCAATTGGGTAGCAAACGGAAGAGCTAAGCAAGGGGAATCCAGCTCCACTAAAATTTCCAAAAACAGAGGCTGGATGCGACGGGAAACGGCGGTGGAAATTCACGGTGAACAGTAGCTCGACGAGGGTTTGGAGAAGAAGATACGAAATGGCTGGTTCAAAAATAGTTCTAAGTGTCGAACAACACTTCTATTTATAATCTCCCAAATCCAACGTCTGCTGGTTATCAAATCAGCCGACAAAACCAGCAGGTATCGACCAGCAGGTACCAACTCTTTCCCTTCAATAAAAATCAGCAGGAGCAAACAATAAGCATTCGTGAGAAAAAACTTCAAAACGACACCGTTCCAACTTATCAAAACGACGCCAAAGCAATTCACCAGCTGACAAAAGCTCTCGCAAGCAAAACGACCATCTGCTGGTAACAGCTCTCTCTCCAAAACATTTCATCTGCTGGTCGTGAGAAATCGCTCAAAACGACGACGCATCTACTAATCCAAACGACGTCACTTTGGTTACGTAAACATTGCTACCAACAGCTGAACTCTCAAACGAAAGGCTCAAAACGCAGCGTTTCAACTAATTCAAACGACACCGCTTCTCAACATTAGTATTTGCTCGCCTGCTGATCAGTAGCAACCATCACAATGCAATCTACTACCAGCAGCAAGGAATACGTCACGCCTACGTCATCATATCTATCGACGGCTCTCGCGACTGATTCCACAAACCATCAGCTGATCACTGTTCACAAGCGCATCTGCTGAATCTAGTAGTAAACGCTCCAAATATGTTGAATAACACGTGTCGCTTCCTCATTCAATCTCACGCTAATCGCAACATCTGCCAGCAGCAACTTCAACTCAAACTAAAACAAGCAGATCTTTATGCATCACGCTTCCCTCACCTCTGCTTATTCCAATTCCACCAGCAGCGAGCTACAGTAAGGTTGACCTACGTTGACTCCGCTACAAAAGAGTACTGCTAACAGCTTTGCATCAAAATATCTACGATCGAAATTCCCAAAAATAAACGCAACGCTCAAAAATCAGCAGGGACTTCAAAATCTACGTGATTAATTCCCAAATCAAATCAATTAATCACTAATCCAAATTCTCAATCCTCACACTGAACATCTCCATGGCAGACACTAGTGGGATCTTCGATCGCGAATCAGCACCGTAGAAATCCCACTTCTCCCTAACTAGAGGTCTAAACCTCACCACACCATGGAAACAATCTACAATCGCTCTATAACTGGACAACACGTCCGCAACGCTCAAAAATCAGCAGGGACTTCAAAATCTACGTGATTAATTCCCAAATCAAATCAATTAATCACTAATCCAAATTCTCAATCCTCACACTGAACATCTCCATGGCAGACACTAGTGGGATCTTCGATCGCGAATCAGCACCGTAGAAATCCCACTTCTCCCTAACTAGAGGTCTAAACCTCACCACACCATGGAAACAATCTACAATCGCTCTATAACTGGACAACACGTCCATGCCCAAGATACAATCAAAATCTCTAATCTCCAAGAAAATCAGGTTAGTCACCAGCACATGCTCATCAAATCTAATCACACAATCCACAACTACCTCACGAGACCTCAACCACATACCAACAGGAGTAGATACAGACACAACATCACAAAGTGGGGTAACACTCAACCCACACTCATGCACAAAAAAATCAGATATGAAGGAGTGTTATGCTCCAGAATCAAATAAAACTCGTTCAGGAAAACCAAAGATAGCACAAGTACCTGAAATAACTCCTTCAGTCATATCCTCCTCTTGCTCTCTCGTCAAGGCGTTCACCTGAGCTTGTTGTGGTCTACTGAGGTCTCAAAGATCCTCCGAACCTAGATGGTTCTCGTGTTGGAAACCTGATCGTTGGGACTGAGCAAAATATTGCGGTCTCTAAGAAGAACCACCTGCTGAACCTTGTTGTGACTGATTCGAAGGCTGTGCTCCCCTCGGACACACCCTAGCGAAATGTCCAGGCTGCCCATAATTATGACAAAGACCATGAACTCCGCGGCACTGTGTAGTCATATGACGACCTCCGCGCTGACCACACATCACTCCTCGAGAGCCACTACTACCAGAACTCACGGAACCAGAAAAACTCGAATTCGACCGTCTCTTGAACTGCTTCCCACGAGGCTTAAACCTCTGGCGATTCGACTGCTGTGAAGTCTGAGGAGGTTGAAACGAAGACATCGCTTCCGGCACATTCTAAAAACTGCGTCCAGCTGTTGGCTGAACCTGATTCTGTGCTTCCAACAGACTCTCCTCAATATCCACTGCCCTGTCCACAGCCTCAGCATACGTCGCAGGAGAACCAGCCAACACCATGCGGAACAGTTCAGGCCTCAAACCTCTCAGAAACTTATTCCTCTTCGTCCTCTCCTGGTTAGCCACATGGGGAACATACGACAAAAGCGACAAAAACTGTCTAGCATACTCAGCTATTCTCAAGCTCCCTTGCTTCATATTGTCGAACCCCCATTCCCGGTTGTTGTAGTAGGACTCATGGGTATACTCCTGTCGAAAGGCTGCACAGAAGCTCTCCCAAGAAAGAAAAGTCCCACTCTCTCTCATGACTCGGGAAGTACCCTTCCACCAGCGTTGAGCATTCTACCTCAACTACAAAACTGCTAGGTTCAGTCTTCTCTCCTGAGAGTACTCCACCGCATCAAACAATTCATCCATATGCTCTAACCAGCCTTCAGCCATCAAACCACCCTCAGCACCAGTAAAAGTCGGGGGATTCATCCTCTGGAACCTAGCAAACACTAGCTCCATCTCACCAATCTGTCTAGTCACATCCTATACCTCCGTCTGTCTAACGCGACCACGCAAAGGTATACTCTGATGCTCAATATTCTCATCACTACCCGGAGCTCTAGACTCCTCACCAGTCTGCCTAGCGATTCTATTCCTACCTCTCCTTGGCGGCATCTACCATAACTTAGAGGTAAGCAACAAAACAATTAATCACAGAGGCAGATAAATCACAGAGTCAATCAAAATCAAAAGCTCAAACTCTGTGCCTAGACTCGAGTGTGATGGAAAAGAATAGAGCTTATCCCAGTTTATGTTCTGATACCAAAAATATCAGGCCCGATGCACTAATACATAATTAAATACTCATTTAATCATAATAACACGGAAGAATTCAAATTAGGGGCTAAAAATTTTTGTTTTGGGCCTGATCAAATTTATCATTCAAAATAAGTTCATACTCCAAGTAAGGATTTAAACTCAAAATCCAAACCATATCACATAACATCAACAGGAAATAAAACAACAACCGATCCCCAATACAAATAATGGCACAGGACATCTCCTGGCTCAATATATCAATACATAAATATAACTGGGACTCAAATCAAAATGGGATCGATCAGCTGAAGCTCCACTCTGTCCAGCCTGGTTACCTGAAGAACCTGCAAAGGCCAAATAAGACCCAAGCAGCCCAAAAACAGGGAAAGGAAACGAAGGTCAAACCTCAGTACAAAGAGCACTCATAAAACAGCAAATCATAAAACATTCAATATTCACATCATGATATGCATGAGGCTGTCAAGGAAAATCGGTCATCTAGGCCAACAACTCAGCTGGAAAATCTCAATTGAGCCTCAACACCACGCACAACCAAACAACCGGTGGAAATCATCGATCCGTGATCTTCAGGTCCATCGACCATCACAGCTCAGTGGTCTTCTGGCGCGACAACTCATCCGGCCATCACCTCGATGATAGCATTGGACCTTTCAGGCGCGACAACTCAGCCGGCCGATCACAATGCTAGCTCGACTCGGGTCATCAATCAAACATCAGGCTCAATATGTATGCATGAATTCCAGGAATATCAATTCTCACATACATTAAATCAAGGTAAACAGAACAAGTAAATCACATAACAGCCAAGTCAAGTCTGTTCACGTAAACACCCAGATCACAGCATTCAGATCATGCTGGAAATATCACATGCTTATGTCCAAAGCTGTTTAAATAAGCTCAATTCGTACCTCTAATCTCAGTTCCTACCTCGACAGATCACGCAGAGCATAGCTCCAGCAGCCTGCTTAACTCAGTTGTTCTACCAGCTCTTCCAGAACTCACAGAAGATGCCTTCGAGCTCAAATTCAAAAGCTCTAAAGAACAGAAGAACGACTGGTCAACAATCATGAAGATGCTCGAACTTGCAACTACTTCGTGTTTACTCCACTCGTCGATCTAAAGCTCCAAACTGGTATCAAGCGAAAGCCCTAAGGAAGGCGAGCTCAGCGCCACCAATCTTTCTCCATACGGTGGCGTAAATCGACGACAATCGACGGAGAAAAGAGTTCGAAAGAATAGTAAGGGTTTCGAAGATTCTCAGGAAAATATCGGGTTCGAAAATCGACTAAGTGTTTCTCAACACTTATATTTAAATCTCTCAGTCAAAGCTACAGTGAAAGTCAATCACCGACAAACTCAGATCTTAACGCTATTCAGATCTTGGCGCTAACTCAGATCTGCCTTCGCTACGCTATACTAGCGCACAACCATCAAACGACGTCGCGTTACCGCAAAATGACGTAGCATAGGGGTCCCGCTCAAACAACAGATCTCGCATCAAAACCCACTCGCTCATCCAGATTTGACCAAATCTGAAATCCTCAAACCACAGCGGTCTACCCCAAACTCACCAACCGGACCGATCCACACAGTACCGTTGACTAACACTTGACTTTCACCAAACGACTCCGCACCAGAGTCCAGTTCAACTCAAATCTGATGCTAGCTAAACGACGTCGTACCAATCACTCCCTGCCAACGCCAAATCTGATATGCACCAAACGACACCGTATTGCTTATACTCAAAACGACATCGCTTCACTTCCCTCTCAAGGCCAATTGCTCAAACACCCAAGGGACCTCTCAAATCTTATTCTCGCTAGCACTTACGCGGGAATCCTAATAACTTAACTTCTCCAAGCCACCCGGTAGCGACCAACAATCCACATTTGATATGTTCTACATCATATCTGAATATCCGAAATCACCAATAGAAAAACCAATTCCTTCAAATCTAAAAACCCGATAACTAATGTATCCATTGGTTAATCCTCATCCAGATCTGATTAACCGACTAATCATCAATTAATAAATTTATAGTCCTCAAATTAACTAAACTATCCCCTAAGAGCGTCTACAATGGCTATTAAAAATTTGAGTTATAACCAGATTTGAATGTTAAATCCAATGGGAGAGGAGTGTTAATGTACAGCAAAGCAGCCATGTCAATAACGCGTTCAAAGTTTCGAACGCGTTATTCAATTTTCTTTTTTTTCGTACACGGCTGCTGGCACGCGCAGTAAAATTCATTGGTGGGCCAGAAAATTCTGGCCCACCCTATATATATATAAAAAAAAAAGTTACAAAAAGTTTTTTAAGTACGTTGCCTTGTCCTTTTACAATTAAAAAAATAAGAAAAACAAAGAATCCGTTGCTTCTAAAATTTTTTTTCCAATATCTTAAATTTTCTGTTTGTAATTCTATTTCTCATTCCGAATGGATGAAAATAATATGATATTTTTTAGAAATTTTATTAGTTCTACAAAAACCCCGGAAGAAAATGTATCATCTCAAAATTCGCAAATTCCTCCAAATCCTCAATATCCTGAGTTTACTTCTTCCACACCATATCTACCTCAAGTTCAACCTTACCCCTTTGTTCCAATGTATCCACGAGCTCCATATCCAATGCCTCCCCCCAATTATTGGCCAATTACGAATAACCCTTATCTCACACCGTCTACTTATTATGGATATCATAATCCACAACCAAATGATTTTCCCTTGGAAAAGGAGCCAGCAACTCCAACCTCTGTTCCTGAAACCCAACTTTCCGAGCGTGAAACCCTGATTGATCTTGAACATCTGGATAATGTGGATGTAGGTGGTGAAGGAAAGAAGAAACGATCAAATTGGAGTAAAGCTGAGGATGAGGTCTTAGCGAGATCTTTTGTCACTATTAGCGATGATCCCATAATCGACAATGAGCAGAAGGCAGATGCTTTTTGTGGACGGGTGGCAAGCTATTACAATGAGAATCGTCCCAGGGGTTCTTCAAAAAGAAATGTAAGTTTCATACGATCACACTGGCATAATTCTATTCGGAAGAAGGTTTACCGTTTCAATGAAGACTACAATAGCATTTACAGTATGTATCGAAGTGGTTTCAGTGATGAAGATATTTTACGACTTGCATATGAAAAATATTGCGCTGCAAATAATAGCACTGCATTTAATCTAGAGCATGTGTGGAGAATTGTAAAATATCGTCCATCGTTTACTCCATAGTCTGGTTCGCACGTGGTTCGCACGAAGAAGATGAGGACCTCAGAGTCCGGGGCAAGCAACACCTATTCGAACCAAGATGTAAGTATTGATCTAGATGCTGAAGATGAAGAAACGCGTCCAATCGGTCAAAAGGCCGCAAAAAGAAAAGGGAAAATCAAAGTTAAATCGGACATTCAAGGCATGACAGAGAACTTCAACACCATGTGTGAACACTTTAATGAGTACAAACCTGTAAAGAAAGCAGAATATGATCTGAAACTGTGAGGTCCGTGTTAGAGTAGATGCCCAACTAGCCAACTTATGGCGTGTGGGTTTTATAGACTCTTGTACAAACAATCTTTATATATGATATTCGCATTCTTTTATATGGCATTCTTTACTTTCATTATGTGTGTAATGATTTACAATTGCGTTGAGTAAAGACCTAGAATGCACTAAAGCGTATGTTAGATGTGATAGTGGGTATGACGACTATCATGGAACACATCTAATAGTCGCTGTGTATTCAGAACATGTTCCTAGTCGATTGGGCCGTCAAAATGAGGATAAGGCCGCCCGAGTTCGAGACTAGTATCTGCGATGTGAAGTACCATGTTTCATTGATAGGGAACATTGTGATGTTCTGAGCATGCAGATAGATAGTGACCTGGTGATCTATCAAACTACCCTCCTTCGGATTTTCCAAGTGGTTACCATTTGTCGAGTGGATAAGTCCGAGGTCTTGGTTGTACTGATTAGTCCTCACGACTCGAAACGTCATTGAGACTCTACATGATAGGCGTCTCACTTTGACCCGTTTGCCGACTCACTTGGGGTCACAAGGCGTCGGGATTGGGTGAGACCCCGATGCATGTAGGAGTCGATGCATCGTTGTCGAGGATTCACCGCTCGCAGACATGCGTGGATATCCTATCCTATG
>KV005130.1:3327-25737 GCA_001598015.1 Dorcoceras hygrometricum
AAACACGCACAAACACACACTGCGCGGTGTGCGACATCAAGCCATTGGTTCGACCACAATTCCACCACTTCGAACCACGACCAGCCACTACTAGGACCACCATGAACCACTTAAACATGAGCAAGACCCCTCAATCATCCCATGAACCGAAGCCATGCAAAAAGGATCAAAACCGTGAGGTGCACATATGAGTACAAGCATGATCATGAACATAAACTTTGAGATCTGAAACATTCACATAAAATTCATGCATAATCTTTGTAAAAACAGTATATTATGATTTATATGGTGAGAAAAGAAAGAATATAACATGCCTTGGTTGATAGAGAAGCAAAAATACGTGATACCGGGGCGGAGGACAATGGAGACGACCACACCTTGAGTTCCAATGGAGAAACTTGCAATTTTCAGCCACCAAGGAGAGTATGGAGTCTGAAGTTGGCTGATGAGAGGAGGGCTAGGGCAAATTTTCGAGTTTAGGTGGAGGGTGTGTGAAAAAATGGGCTAAAAAGCCCTTCCACCTTGTTTTATTTAAAAAAAATATAAGCCCATCATTATACTAGCCCATCCCCTATTTAAAAAGGCTTAAAAACATTTAAATATCAGCCCCCAAGCCTTTAATTTTCGTAACATAAGGCCTCTCAATTTTAAAAGTGTCATAAAAGTCATAAAAATGGCCCGTATAGGCGAAAAACGGGTCCTCCTCGGTAACCGTGCATAAAATCTCATTTTCTTGGAGATTGTGCATAAAATAAAAATATTTTGCTTTAAAAATATGTCTAAGTGCTAAAACATTAAAATATTTTCGATTTGGTCGACTCCGGACTCGTCCCCGCTTACCGGTCTCAAACCGTACCGTAAAGCGATAAGCACACGTAAAGTATAAAATCATCACATAAACACATACATGACATGCAAATCATATAATCATAAGGTTTTTCTCCTAGTCATGCATTCAATTCACGTAATTAGGATTTCCGGGCGTTACAGGTACGTTGAGCTCATACTAGCAGCTTTGGTATAATCATGTTAATATTTCCTGCGTGAAGTGAGCTGTTGTGCGTTGTGCTAGCTGATTTTGCCTAGCTGCGTGAACTGTCGTGTAGATGCGCTGGATGAGGTTGTCTAGCTGTGCAGTTAATTGATGGTTCTCTGTTTTTAACTTCTTATGTGTTATGTATATGCGTTCATTGTGAGCTGGATCTGCTTTGCATGCACGCATATTATATTGAGCCTGATTTCCTTGAGAACCAATTAACGAATAGTACTTGTATGCTGAATCTGTTATTTTGGAAATAAAATGATTGAGGTGTCTACGTCAAGCTGCTGACGTTGTCCGCTTGATCTGGTTGGTCATGTGGGCTGTAAAAGTGTGATGCTAGATCTTAACGGGTAATACTATCTCTGCTGGGGATAGGGCCAACGGTAGGGGAAGGGTAAGACTGATCTCTAAGGGAATTGAGACAGCACCAGCAGTTAGTCACGCACCTCCCCTGACTCATGGGCCTAACAGCCCAACCCTAACGCACATAATAGGTGCACTCTGCGCTGTCACATCATAAGGAAATAAAGTTACACCTTGGCTAACAGCTATAGCTTTTGGCCTAGTGGTAAGCGCTTGATCCTAACAGAAGGGCATGGGTAGCACCCATGATTCTACATGCGATGTGGCCACTATTCTTTTGATTCACTACCGAGTTTTGGGCATGGATCACTATTGATGACCGATGAGTTTGGATGGCATTCCGATCATGCATTGCACGTTTGAGATATTACATGTTTTATATGTTAGCTGGTTTTATTGATGCTCTTTGTACTGAGGTTTGACCTCGTGTTATTTTCTCTGTTTGGGGCTGCTTTGGTCTGTGTTGGCCTTTGCAGGATTTTTAGGTAATCCAGCTGGACCGAGTGGAGCGTCGGCCGGTAGATCCCCATTTTGAGTCTTAGTTATATATATTATGTATTGTACCAAGGAATGCCTTGTGCGTATACTGTATTCGGGGATCTGTATTTGTTGTATTACCTGTATGCTGTTGTTGTTGTGGGGATTTTTTTGAGTTAAAATCCTTATTTTGAGTATGTTCGTAATTTGAGAGATGATTTCAGTTCAGGCCCAAACGAAAAATTATAGTCGATATTTGATGCTTCCGTAATTGAGTAATTAATAACTGATTTAGCGCACCAGGCCTGATAGTCGCTTCTAAGCTGTCTCCAGTTCAACTGTCGCCTCTAAGCTGTCTTCAGTTCAACTCTCGCATCTAAGCTCTCTCCAGTTCAGCTCTCACAACTAAGCTGTCTCCAGCTCAGACAGGCAGCACAGAATGCTCACACAATTAGATCACTCCCACAGCTCTCAACAGCTCTCACGCACAACAACTCTCACGCACCAACAGCTCTCGCCAGATCTGGCAACCATAGTACCTCTCGTCCGATCTGATAACCAGCTTAGAGCTCCTCGGTTTTGTGTTGCGAATTTTAAATCCGTGAGAACTTTCTTAAAAAACAAATTTCTCATAATCCGTGGATTATAATCACAGATTCATAAAAAAAAAAAAGAATATGAGGTTTCAAACCACGAATTCAGAATAATTAAAAAAAACAAATTTTTCGATGACGTGCAACGAACATTCAGAATCCGGAGTTTTAAACTTCGGATTGTAATATTTTTGCAAAACCACGAAACTGCAATAGTTTTGTAATTAATTTTTTTATATTATTTTTATAAAAAGCCCAAATTGAACACTCCTTCTATTTCTCTTACCAACATTTATTTAAGCGAGTTTGTAGCTCTATTTTGGTCCAACTCGATTTATTGACTAATGTGATTTAGATACCCACTACACTAAGGTTATGTTTTGTTTGGGTATCGAAATGGATTTATTAAATTAATCTCATTCATCTATGTATCAAATAATATATTATTTATTCCACATTAATTAAAATAATAATAATTCAACACACATCAATCAAATTTTAATTAAAATATAATATTATCTTCATGTTTTATTTATATATAAATTAATTAAAAGGATAAATATTTAATTCAATATTATTCCAAATTTAATCAATTAAAATAAATAATATTTTAATATATTACATACAATTATATCTCAATTTTTAATAAATACCAGATATGTCACGTCGTGTCGAATTGAACCTAACCCCGAAAAATAGTTCCCATGGTCAATAAAAAAATAAAAATAATCTTAGTTATAGAAAAAAAAAGAGGATTTGGATCCAATTACTTCTTCATTCAATCTATAACCGAGACATGGTGTTCCCAACTCGACTATCCCGAAGAACTGATCTTCACCTTACTCTTCGCAGCAGCAATGGCTGCACCCTCCATTCTTCATCATCTCTTCTTCTCTTTCACTTCTGTTCTTCTCTTTACTTCTTATTCCGCCGTTGATGAGCAGGGTCAAGCTCTGCTGACATGGAAGAAAGGATTGAATGATTCTACGAATGCTCTCTCGCATTGGAGTGCTTTAGACCAAAGTCCCTGTTCTTGGTATGGCATACTTTGCAACTCCAATGGCGACGTGGTGAAGGTTTTCCTGCAATCAGTAGACTTGCAAGGCCCATTGCCTTCAAATTTCCAGCCACTCAGATTACTAAGTATTCTGGTTCTTTCGTCCACGAATCTAACAGGCACGATCCCGAAAGACTTTGGAGATTATCTTGAGCTGGTAACGTTGGATATCAGCGATAACTCGATTGTCGGGGAGATTCCTGTTGAAATTTGCAGGCTGAATAAGCTTCAGGACTTGTCCGTTGACACAAATCTGTTGACAGGTGGCATTCCTGTGGAGATCGGGAATCTCACTATGATTAAGACTCTAAGGTTCTTTGACAATAAGCTTAGCGGTGAGGTTCCCAAGAGTATAGGGAATTTGAGGAATCTTGAGGCATTCAGAGCTGGGGGGAACCAGAACCTAGAGGGTGAATTGCCTTCGGAGATTGGAAACTGCAGCAACTTGGTTATTCTTGGCCTTGCGGAAACCGGAATTTCCGGGAGTCTGCCGGCGTCGATTGGGATGCTGAAAAAGCTTCAGACAATAGCAATGTATACATCTAAGCTGTCTGGTTCGATCCCAGAAGAGATTGGGAATTGCAGCGAGTTGCAGAATCTCTACTTGAACCAGAATTCGATCACGGGTTCGGTTCCAAGTCAGATAAGGGGGCTCAAGATGCTCCGGAATCTGCTGTTATGGCAGAATAGTATGGTCGGAACAATCCCATTCGAGCTCGGAGGCTGCAGCGGTTTAAGGGTTGTTGATCTGTCAGAGAATCTATTGACAGGGAGCATACCGACGAGTGTTGCGAATCTTTTGGAGCTCCAGGAACTGCAGCTTAGTGTGAATCAGCTATCCGGTACGATACCTTCTGAGATATCCAAATGTGTTGCTCTGACTCATCTAGAAGTCGACAATAACCAATTCTACGGAGAAATACCGGTTCAGATTGGCGAATTAACGAGCTTGACCCTGTTCTTTGCCTGGAAGAACAACTTGACAGGCATCATTCCTGAATCTTTATCCCGGTGTGTGAATCTCCAGGCTCTTGATCTTTCCTACAATCAGCTCTTTGGTCCAATCCCAAAACAGATTTTTGGGCTGACAAATCTGACAAAACTGCTCCTTATCTCCAACAATCTTTCAGGTTTTATACCGCCTGATATCGGAAACTGTACGAATTTGTACAGATTAAGGATAAGTGGGAACATGCTCGGGGGTACTGTTCCATTGGAAATTGGAAGGTTGAAATTTTTGAATTTTCTTGATATGAGCAACAACCGTCTGGAGGGTGTCATTCCTCCTTCCATTTCCGTCAGTGAGAACCTTGAGTTCCTTGATCTTCATTCAAACGGGCTTACCGGCCCTTTGCCTGATACCCTCCCAAACAGTCTGCAATTTGTGGACATTTCAGACAATAGGTTAACCGGCAACCTAACTCCTAGAATCGGTTACTTGACCAAATTAACCAAACTCAATCTTGGGAAAAACCGACTAGTTGGCAGAATCCCAGCTGAGATCGTGTCTTGCAACAAACTACAACTAGTTGATCTTGGGAACAATGGTTTTGTCAGTGATATACCAAAAGAATTGGGCAGACTTCCATCACTGGAAATTGCTCTAAACCTAAGCAATAATCAATTCACTGGAGAGATACCTGATGAATTTTCAAATCTTGTTAAATTAGCAGTTCTCGACCTTTCCTACAACAAACTTTCTGGAGACCTTAAAATTCTCAAAAACCTTCAAAAACTCGTGTCACTCAATGTGTCCTTCAACGACTTCTCAGGCGATTTGCCCAACACCCCGTTCTTCCGGAAGCTGCCTTTTAGTGACATTGCAGGTAACAAAAATCTCTACATCTCTGGTGGAGTGATCCCTTCTGTGGGTAATTCTGGCTATGATAAAGCCACCATGAAGATAGCGATGCCGATTCTTGTCAGCACCAGCACAGTGCTTGTGCTGCTCGCTATTTACCTGCTAGTACGCTCCCGAGTGGCTAAGGGTAAGTCCATTGAAACTGACACTTGGGAGATGTCATTGTATCAGAAGATGGAGTTCTCAGTTGATGACATAATACGAAATCTCACGTCATCTAATGTCGTTGGGACTGGAAGCTCTGGGGTTGTGTACAAGATGACAGTTCCTAGTGGGGTGACTCTAGCTGTGAAAAAGATGTGGTCATCGGAAGAATCAGGAGCATTTGATTCTGAAATTCGGACTCTTGGTTCAATCAGACACAAGAACATTGTCCGGCTCCTCGGCTGGGGTACAAACACGACATTAAAACTATTGTTCTACGATTACCTTCCAAATGGGAGCTTGAGTTCACTTCTTCATGGAGCTGGCAAGGGACGGGCAGACTGGGAAGCTAGATACGATGTTATACTGGGAATCGCACATGCTCTTGCATATTTGCATCATGACTGTGTTCCCCCGATCATACATGGTGATGTCAAAGCCATGAATGTACTATTAGGCCGTCAAATGGAACCGTATCTTGCTGATTTCGGCCTAGCAAGACTTTTCAGCAGAGAAACTGATATTAGAGAGATTTTAAAGCAGAGTCAGAGGCCTCACTTAGCTGGTTCTTACGGCTACATCGCCCCTGGTAGATATACTTGAAACCTGTCTCTTGATTTAACACTTAACATTTCCCATCTTTTGAAGTTTCATAGAAACTCTTATATTTTCATGTGTATAATATATTGAATACAAGATTTCATCTCACTGTAGGTACTTATAGCTCCACCACTTTAAACAAGTAACTTGTTTAACTGACTTGAATTTGTGCCCATTTTTTCTCACAGAACATGCTTTGACGCAAAACATCACAGAAAGGAGCGATGTATACAGTTTTGGGGTTGTTGTCTTGGAGGTTCTGACAGGGAGACACCCTTTAGACCCAACGTTGCCAGGTGGTGCGCATTTGGTTCAATGGGTTCGCGACCACTTGCATAATAAGTGCGACCCAGTTGATATTTTGGACCCAAAGCTAAGGGGCAGAGCTGATCCTCAGATGCATGAAATGCTACAGACACTGGCTGTCTCATCTCTGTGCCTTGGAGCACGTCCTGATGACCGTCCCATGATGAAAGATGTTGTAGCCATGCTCGAAGAAATCCGACATGTGGACCCTGTGAGGTCGGACACGGACTTGTTGAAAGAAAATATATCGAGTGATCATAGGTGTCCTACTACCAAGAATGTGGTTTTACAAGGGTCCTCTAGTTGCTCTTTTCAATTCTCTGATGAATCTGTTTAAACAAGAAGTCAGTATACTACATTTTTAGCTCAACCATAAAAGAGGCACTCTGTTGTTAATATTATGGTTCGATATAGTAACTTGTAGTTAATTGAGAATGCATTTCGTGTTAAAATCAAGTTATGCCCCTGGCACTAGTGAGTAGATGTGATAAACAAGTATGAATCTGTTGTAATTTTTAGCGTAGGCATTTAAGGCAAGTTACTAAGATCTTAATGTTTCTACCCTGGAACCAACCAAACTTCAAGCTCTGTTGTTATGGTCCCCGGGTCCTTTGGCTATATCGCTCGTTGATGTCAGAACTGATATGATATTAGGACATTATTTATCCTCGTACCTACACAATAAAATAAGCGACTATTTTCTGTTCTGTAAACGGTAAATGGTAAATACTCCTGTTATCATCCGCAGTATAATTATGACATCTATTTTGAATTGTTTAACAGTTTGAGAAATTTGAAATACACAATTATTTACTATATCTTTGAATACTTGATAACCACATAGTCCTTCAACCACTTTACCACTACCAATCTAAATATCTCGATGTATATTGATCCACATGCTAGTATTAAATGGCATGGACATTAATAAACCATAAATGAGTAGGTAAGCAAGGGACGAATCACATCTTTCAACCATAATTGAGAACCAAAACAACTGCACTCAGATGTTATGCATCTTGAGCCATTTTAGATGCATCAATTCCTTTTCATGGGCCGTGGCCATGCGAAACGAGAACATGCATTCATGCACAAAACCCTACATTGGGGTGTCAGATACACCAGCTCCTAGTTAAGAAAAGATTTATTCGACCAACTCATAGTTGGATAATAGTAATACCCAACTGTTGATCCAATGAGGACCACGTGTGCTTTTTTCATGGGGACCCATGTGTTTTGTTACATGGAAAAAATGCATGCCTTCTCTTTGCAACCATGAGAGCAACGAAGCTCAGCACCATAGGGTCGAACAAATTGTAAAGAGAACTACATATATTTACAAGTTCCATTGGATGAGTCTCCAAGAAACAACAGTGACCTTTCTTCCCATAGACTTCGACCAACTGTAACTTACTTTCGTCCAAAATCGCATTCTTTTTAAGGGCAACTGCATCAGGCAGACAGTGAACAATGAAATATTGACTCCACGTGGAGGCACTTTTAGTGCATCTACAGTAACTGACTAACAAACAAAGAGGACACTATGAAGGACACTCAGATTCCAACTTCTTCAAGATAAATGTAGTAACACTCCAATTATATCTACGATATTGAGGCCATCGGATGATTCTTGATTTTCGTGTTTCACGAGATACCGCCTGACTCCTCATCCATTGCTTTGAGGCCTGAACAAAAAGTTGATCAATAGATAGCTTAGACATTGCAAGCCCTGAATCTTGGTCTTCACTGGCTCCATCATTCTGAAATACTAGTTTTATTGCCTTCTCTGCATCGAACTCATTCACTCCTTTCTTGACCAATTCCTAGTTGAGAAATTGCAATCATTCATCGGAAAATGTTCCCTTGCTTAAATAATCAAGGTTATAACTTCTATGGATTGAATTGAAGGATAAATTTATTAGAACAGAAAAAATGACTGGGTGGAAAACAAGATAAAGATGGAATAAGGAATGACTCGAGCACCTCGGTATTTTAGCACTCAAAAAAAGACTCCTGGCGGAGGTGGGGAATCGTACTATCGATTGCACTACAGCTTTTTGAAGGCAGGTATTGAATATATTGTCGTAAAAAAAGAAATAATTGATCATTATTCGAAAACGTTGGTGAGATAGGAATTGAAGGACTCAATTCAAAGTTAAAGTAGTACCCTATAAAATAAATTTGATGTGCCAACTTCTTTTAATCCAAGTATAATTGAAATGACATTCACAGTTTTCCTCAATGTTCACCTGGTTATTTTACAGATGGATTGGGCAACTCCTCAAGTTTGATAAATATTTTGGAACGAACTCCAGTGCAAAGTAACACCATGTTCAGAGCTTAATAATGCAACCCATGGCACTTTTATTTCATCATTTTCCCCAAAACAAAAATCATCTTCTCTTAGCCTAAAACACCATGGATATTGCACAAAAAGGATGGCCCCGTAATAGAAATGAGCACAAACATGAATTTAAGAGGGCGGAGCTAGGTGAGGCACATGACGACTTAAAAATTTCTCATGGATATAATATAATATAGATATCTATAATATAGCATCAACATAAGCTTACCTGTTTGATTCACCGAGGACCCCAACTTGAGGAAGACCATCTAGAGCGAGCAAATGTTTCCGCATATAAGCAGTCATTGATCAGACCCCTTCAGCAAATAGCAAATGTCAAGGATCAGCCACATTTGTGCAAGTGGATTAAGCTGTTAGTTTCCTTTAAAAATTACTTTATTTCTCATAAAAGGCGGATAGTGTAGCTTGCACAAGTAATAACTACACCACCAACATAATGCAGTAACAGATTATGTTAGACACTGGTGAAATTTTGTTTCTTTCTTGAAAAAGTTATGGAATTAGGAAGGATCTAGGTTAATCACCTGTGCTGAAAATCCATTATCAATGCATCAACAACTTCAAGTGGAAATCTTTTGCTCTGTAGTTTCTTTTTCAACTCAAAGGAGGTAAATGCTCTGTAATGTACACCCTTTCTCAATACATAACGCAAAAGAAAAATCATTGTCAAATATGATTTTGATTGAGCATCAAGAGTCTTTTAACCTCAGATGGTTACTCCAAACAGAGAAGTTTGGTCATAAAATAATCACAAGATTCATTATACAGCCACCACAAGAGATGTCAACAGAACGAAGATTTATCATCATAATTTTATATGGATTACATTACTTATGAGTGGGAATCATGAAGGATTAGTTAACAACTATTGTCACCTAAACTGAACCTGAAACAGGAGATTGATTCTCAATGAACCAGCAAAATATATGGACTCTAATCCAGCTACGAAAGTTTGGCTATGACCCCATGCCAGAACATATGCAAGAGAACTCCCAAGTCTACCCCAACGAACAGTAATTTATCAATGAGCTTGTCCAGGAACTCTCTTGTTGCTACATAATCACAATGAAAAAGGAAACAATGTAATTTCAATCACAATCCATTGGAATCCCCTCTTCAAGCCATTCTTGTCATCAGATACTTAGGGTTTGAACATTTCAAAGTTAGACTCATAGTTGTCAAAAGCGCAAGATGTAAAAAAGTGCTCAAGTCACCTGAGGCATAAAGCGGAAGGCAAAGAGCATGCAATACAGAAAAATGTTTGATTTGAATCCATCCATATCTACTATTCAGTTTCATAATCAAATTGCTCTCTTCTTATTGACAAAACATTGTTCAGCTGAAAATTGCCTATTTTTTCTAAAAATAGATGGCGATGCTCCTTTTGAAGTAGATATATTTCGCAATCAAATACCATACACAATCACCAACCGCAGCACTCATTGCTACATTGTTCCAAAGCAAATATTCACCTTCATAGACAAAATTGTAAGAAGAGGAAAGAATATATTCAATTATCACTAGGATATTTGATTGATATTTTATTCCTAGGACAGGTCTACTAATTATGGCTAGAATTGTAAATAATTTTTGTAACTAGTCTTGCATATATAGTTAGGTAGTTCTCTGTTATTATTAAGCAATAATAAAAGATTTCTCCATTCTCTCCATGGTTGTCCAGTGTATCTATCTTCATGGTATCAGAGCCTAGAATCTGTATACACGCTGCATTATTTGAAAGGAAGAGGCAAGAGCCTCAAACAAAGACCCACGTACAATGTCTTTGTTTGAGACCAACGGCGTTAAGGGTAAGGGTGACACATCACCAATTACATTTCCTACAAGTATCCATGTTTATGAAAGCTCTACAATACAACTAACCGTTCACAAATTGAATGGGAAAAATTACTTGGTGTGGACTCAAGCAATCAAGCTTGTAATCGATGGAAAGGGACGCCTAGGGTGCCTGACGGGAGAGATCGCCGAGCCAGCCAAAGATGACCCAAAGTGGCGCGGCTGGAAATCAGAAAACTCCATGGTGACCGCATTGCTTAACTCAATGGAGCCTTCCATCGGAAGGACTTATTTATTCCGTCCAACAGAACAAGAAGTATGGGACGTTGTTCATGAAACATATTCTGATTTGGAGAATTCCTCTCGGATATTTGACTTGAAAACAAGATTGTGGCAGTCCAGACAAGGAGAGAAAAACTGTCATTGAATACTACAATGAGATGAAGGGTCTATGCCGAGAACTGAACTTGTGTTATGATGACAAGTGGGAGTGCAAACATGATAGCTTGAAATATCTCAAGCGTATAGAAGGTGATCGAGTGTACGTGTTCCTGGCAGGCCTAAACAGTGACCTGGATGAGGTTCGGGGAAGAATTCTGGGTAAAAAACCACTGCCATCTTTGGGTGAAGTCTTCGCTGAAGTTAGGAGGAAAGAAGGCCGACCGAAAATAATGTTGAGCACCAAACCCTCACCAAACGGCAAAAAATTCAGCCATGTTAAGCAAACACTTCACACCTACAGTCCTCAACCGTCAACCAAAGAAACAGAAGTGGTATGTGAACATTGTAAGAAGCCCTGGCATACAACAGAAACCTGTTGGACTTGACATGGCAAGCCACCTCACTGGAAACCAAAATCTGCAAGACAACAGGGGGCATCAGTTCCAGAGCTGACCAATTTGGTTTGGACGAACAAAACAACACTGAAAAATCCTCGGGGACAACCTCTTCCGCTAAGGAACAAATAGACCAACTGTATAAGCTTTTTCAATCCACATCTTTCTCCCAGTCTACTCAAGATTCTTGTTCCAAAGCTCAAAAAGGTAATTATTTACAGTTTGTTGGTTTCAATGCTTCCACAATATCTGTAGGCCCTCAGATCATCGATTCAGGTGCTACAGAACACATGCCGGGAACGTCCAAGCTGTTTAATTCCTATATTTCTTGTGCTAGAAAGAAAATCAAAATAAATTATGGTTCTTTGTCTGCTATTGTTGGACAAGGGTCTATTGTCATTTCTCATTCCTTAACTCTCCACAATGTTTTACATGCCCTAATCTTTCGTGCAATCTTCTTTCTACTAGTAAATTGACTCGGGATTTAAAGTGTAGTGCTAAGTTCTCCTCGAATTTGTGTGTTTTTTAGGAATTGGACTCGGGGAAGACGGTTTGCAGTGCTAAAGAAGTTGGAGGCCTGTTTTACTTTGAGGAAGAAAGTCATTCCTGTGTACAAGCCCAACAATATAGTATCACACCTATCTTTAGTTCTCGTAACTATGATACTTTGGCATCATAGGTTAGGTCATCCAAGTTTCCAGTATTTGAAACATTTGTATCCAAAGTTAGTTAATAATCACAATGTCTTATTTTAGTCACATTTGCCAATTTGCTAAACGTCATCATTCGTCTTTTTCTGCTCATCCATATCATGCTTCGAAACCATTTGCCCTTATTCATAGTGATGTTTGGGAACCTTTTAAAACTGCGACTTTGTCAAAAGGCGATGGTTTATCACCTTTATTGATGATCACACACATTTATGTTGGGTTACTCAGTGATAAATCAGAAGGTGAACAAACTTTAAAAAAATTTTATACGACGGTTGAGACTCAATTTCATGCTTAAATTCAGGTCTTGAGAAGTGATAAAGGGAAAGAATATTTTAATCAAACTCTTAGTAAATTTTTACAAGAAAAGGGGTATAGTTCATCACAACTCTTGGACCCACACTCCCCAACAGAATGTGGTTACAGAAAGTAAGAATCGCCACCTCCTAAAAGTAGCTAGGTCACTCATGTTTACTACTAATGCCCCGAAATACTTACTGAAGGAGGCTATTCTCACTGCTGCATATTTAATCAATTGTATGCACTCCCGGGTGTTAAAGTTTGAATCTCCCTTAAAAGGTATCGAAAAAACCTTCCCCATATATCACTTATATTCTGATTTACCACTGAAAGTGTTTGGTTGTGTGGTTTCGTTCATGTGCATCATCATAATCGTGATAAACTAGACCGTCGAGCTGTTAAATGTGTTCCTGGGTTATTCTCCTACCGAAAAGGGGTACAAATGATTTGTTCCAATGGACACAAACTCTCTTTGTGTCCATGGATGTCACATTTTGTGAATCACAACAGTATTTCCGCACTCCTCTTCAAGGGGTGTATACATGGGAAGACTCGTTTGTTTTTTCAAAAGAATGGACATTCAGAGAATGGAGAAGGCAATCCAAGTTCTGAATTTCGCATCACTTTGGATGCACCTCAAACAGTACCACAGCGGAACCTTGATACATTGAGGATGATAAATTGTTTGGGTAAGTTTATAGGAGGAGACGACCCTACAATTCCACACGACCAAGTGTGTAAACCTCTAGCATCTGTCTAATTCCAAATGATGTATTGTACCTAACTCTTCTATGTCATGAAATTCCCATTGCACTTAGGAAAGGCGTCAGTACATGCACTCAACACACCTTTCGAATCACATTTCTTATATGACATATCTACTTCCTATTCAAGTGTAAAAATAATTAGCACAAATTTTTTTTTAGTATACTAAAAGTCCGTAAAATTTCCAGGAATTTAAAACATGCTAGTGGTATTTGGGATATTTACAATCCCCAAAATGACATAAATCATCAACTGAATTTAAAAGCCACAACTCAAATAGTATCTCAAAACTGACTAGCATAAATCAAACACATGCATAAATATAATATTCTTTCAAACTTTTTGGTAAAAAGCGAGATCGCTGGGTTGAGTGCCACGCCGGACCGCTATAAGCTCAAGGGTCCTACCCCTCGATCTTAGCCTTCACATAATCTGCACCAATCAAACGTAGTGAGTTTAAAGACTCAACAGTATAAAATTTAAGATAACAAGTACTAGATAATACAATCACATGCATTAACATATTTAAACTCAAATAAATTTTCTTAAACATAAAATGCATAGGATATACTGTGTTAAAGTAAATTTCAGAAGTTTTGGTGATGAAAAATAAAAGAGATCAATCAGACCAAAGGCACAAGATCTGGACGAAGTTTACATTATTGGACGTAGAAACCAGATCGGAGCAGAGTCAAGCTGGTTAAAGTCAAACCAGCTCAGGATACTTAGTTGCGCTGGTTGAGGACAAACCAGCAAAGGTGATTTGGTCAAGCTGGTTAAGGTCAACCAGTCCAAAGATGCTTAGCCAAATAAGGACAGTTCAGTTGAGAAAATTCGAAGAATTTGAAACAGAGAGCTTTGAGATGAAGAGCAGCAACACAATGGTTTACAATTGAAAGAACAGATCACGGTGAGTGATAAGTGGAATAACAGACTAGCTGGAAGACCAGATATGTAGTCGTTGGAACTACTTTGAGCTAAATCCAGATATGCAGAGATATGGTTCAAACTGAAGACGGCGTAGAGTTGCTAAAAAGGGCAATGCATTTAATGGAGATGTACTTTCATCGTACAGACATTTAAGACGCCGCAGAAAATTCAATTTGGATACACTCAACGTGTCTACTGGCTAGATTTATTACCGTTGTATCTAAAGAGTATAAATAGAAGAGAAGAGCAGCTGTGAAAGAGTTACGAAAAATACTGGAAAGAGCTGTGAAAGAGTTACGAAAAATACTGGAACGAGCTAAAAACTTACGAGCTAACCAGCCCTTAATAAGCAAAAGCAGAGTTTATCTTGAACCAGCTCACAACAAGTGACACACGCACAGATTGATTATTCATTTCCTGTGCCACACTATCTTCTATACACACTCTGTAGTGTTGAGCTTTCTTTGTAAATCATAAACTGAGAGTGTAGAGTGCTAAGATTAGCACAACATGCTTAGTGCAGAGTCTAATGTATTTGCGAACTAGATCGCGGGTCGGGATTCTTTCGTTGATTGCTAGGAGTTCTTGCAGCTGCAGGCTGTTGGATCGGGTTTGTACAAGTGGTTGTATAAATCAAATCTTCTAGTGGAAATCCATGTATTTGCGAACTAGATCGCGGGTCGGGATTCTTTCGTTGATTGCTAGGAGTTCTTGCAGCTGCAGGCTGTTGGATCGGGTTTGTACAAGTGGTTGTATAAATCAAATCTTCTAGTGGAAATCCTTCCCATTGAGGAAGAAGGGAGACGTAGGAGAATTTGCTCCGAACTTCCAGAAACAAACCTCTCGTCTCTACATCTTTTACAATCACGCATTTGTATAATTGTTCACTGTTGAATTGTATTGTTTCCGCATAAAATCATTATCATACGAAACGACAACAATCACTGAGAACCCTTTAAGCTGGTAACTCGGCTGGAGGTTTGCGTCGAGCAATAAAATCTTTTGAACCAAGTTTTAAAACAAAATTAGCAAAGGAGTTCATTCACCCACTCTGAACTTCCGAGCTTGTTTTTCGATCCTAACACTTTGCCTCAAACTGTTTTTCTTGAAAATTTCATGTAAAGAAAATAAACTTGCTAAAAACAAAATAATGGTTCCTTGTGAAATCCGATCCCCGACTATGGTCCCTCAACCTCAAGTCGCTTGATCAAGCCAAATAAAAACAATAGTACTAGGCTGGAAAGGCATCTCAATACTTTTCTGGAATCCAGTCCTATCAAGTTTAAGACACTCCTGTACTTTTCCAAATCCCATTAAGCGTCAATTTGATACGACCAAACGGGACGTCTCCCGACTACCGTATCTATCATAATAACCACGGCCAAGTCCATCATTCAAAATATTTTCCTCACCTCAAACCCAAAGCATCTTGCTTGCCTCAAAACATCAATTTTTCCTTCGTTCCAGAATTTTTCGTAAAATTCCATAAATCATAATAATTCATTAATGTTGCTAAAACTTCTCATTTAAAACTTAAAATCATCAAATTAAACATTCCATGACAGTGGGCTGCCTCTATGACCCAAAAACCCGACTTGACAATTTCTACCCCGACGAGACGCAATTTGAGCGACTAAACCGTAAAATTCATAATAAATCCATTTCTCGACCAAATCGCACTCCGTTTGAACCCATGTGATCCTAACTCGAGATACTAGCTACTGGAACCAACCAAGCCAGACCACGATGCCCGACTCGACCAACCCGACGTATGCAAGTCTATTGCTTGCGCGCAGACTGCAAACCAGCATAGGTTTGGACATCAGCTCGTAACCAGCCCCTTCCCTTGCCTACCAGACGCGACCAGACCCAAGTACAGACTCAACCCCAACCAACCTAGACCGAACCACGAGCCACAATACTCAACCCTAGGCAGGAACCTCACACCATCATTCATCCCATGCATAGATCGATCCACGACTGGGAGAACCCGAGCCACTTCCGATCTCTGTCTTTTCCACGACATCAACAGACCCTGATCCTTGCCCTAGACCGAACCATGCTCCTTGGACCCTAGACCTCACGGCTTCAACCCTCCCATCGACCCTTGTCCCGACTCAAGCCTTAGGCAGCCTTGTCATGATAAAACAGATCAAATACAATAAGTTAAACGTCATACATGGTTCATAGTCATTGAAATATAACGATATACACATACATGCAATAAAATGAATGAAAGGTGCATTCAAAGGAGATTTTGTACTTGCCTTCTCTTAAATAACTTACAACCAAGGTCTCAAGGATTCAAGGAGATGGAGGATCACCAGAAAATGCCTTTGAATTGCAATGGAAAACTTGAATTTTGAAAGGGGAGAAAAGGGATGAAGGGAGAAAGGGGGGCTACGGCGACTTTAAGGGAGAACTAGGGTTCTTTCTCTTTCAATGATGTTGTGTGGGGGGCTGAAATCTGATATTATAAAGAGAGGATGGAGTGTTTTAAAAACGCTACAAGGTGATTAAGAAGTTGTTAGTCTATTAATAAAAGTGCTTCTCAAAATCTCCTTCTTCCTTCCTTATTTTTTTTGAAAATTTGGGGCTGAAATTTGGAAGGGAAGACTTGATCTTAATAATAAGAATAAGGTGTACGCAAGTTGATATTCCACTATCAAAAGCGCTACTCGCTTTTAAAAAGATAAATATTCTAATCCCTCATATTTACTAACTTTGTAAATAGCTTAAAAAAATAGGCTTTTAAAATTTACTACCATAAAATCTCCTAAGGCATAGATAGTGATCTCAAGGATCAATTTTATAAATATCGTCTTTACCTTGGTGTTTCCGTCGTCTCCTTTCTGACCTCGTATCGTCTATATTAAAATTCTAAAAGAAGCTCATCATTAAATTACTCAAATGAATCTTATAGTAAAATCATAGAATGAAGTTAATAGTAAGAATAATAATAAAAACACTTAAGGCATGCGATATAGGTAGGAAAATTTCCGGGCGTTACAATACTCTCCCCCTTGACAAAAATTTCGTCCTCGAAATTCGAAAACATACCGAAAAGCTCCGGGTAACGCTCCTTGATATCAGCTTCTACCTCCCACATAGCTTCCTCCTCGGAAGATTCAGCTACTTGACCTTGACCATGAAAATGGTCCGATTTCGTAGCTTCCGATCCTGCCTGCCTAAGATCCGGGTGGCTCGCTCCTCAAAAGTTAACTGTGGCGATAGCTGCAGTGGTTCAACGCTCAGCACGTGCGAAGGGTTCGGCACGTACTTCCTAAGCATAGAGATGTGGAAAACCTTATGGACTGCTGCCAAACTGGGTGGCGTAGCGACACGATATGCTAATGTCCCCACTCTGTCGAGGACCTCGAATGGTCCTATGTACCTATTATACCCTTCATGAGTGCTACCTTCGCAAAAGCATTAAGGCATGCGATTTAGGTAGGATGGGCTTCGGAAAAGTAGCGGAGTGCCTTACACTTGACAGGAATAGATTCAAGAAAAGTACCGGAATACCTTTCCAGTCTAGTACTATGGTTTTTATTTGGCTTGATCAAGCGACTTGAGGTTGAGGGACCACAGTCGTGGACTGATTTCACAAGGAACCATTATTTAGTTTTTAGCGAGTTTATTCTCTATGCATGAAATTTTCAAGAAAAACAGTCTGACGCAAAGTATATCCTATGCATTTTATGTTTAAGAAAATTTATTTGAGTATAAATAGGTTAATGCATGTGATTGTATTATTTAGTACTCGTTATCTAAATTTTGTACTTGTTGAGTCTTTAGACTCACTACGTTTGATTGGTGCAGGTGATGCGGAGGCTGAGACCGAGGGGCAGGACCCTTGAGCAAATAGCGGTCCGACGTGGCACTCAACCCAACGACCTCGCGTTTTTCCGCAAAAGTTTGAAAGAATATTTTATTTATGCATGAGTTTGATTTATGCTAGTCAGTGTTGAGATACTCTTTTGAGTTGTGGCTTTTAAATTCAGTTGGTGATTTATGTCATTTTGGGGATGGTCCGACGTGGCACTCAACCCAACGACCTCGCGTTTTTCCGCAAAAGTTTGAAAGAATATTTTATTTATGCATGAGTTTGATTTATGCTAGTCAGTGTTGAGATACTCTTTTGAGTTGTGGCTTTTAAATTCAGTTGGTGATTTATGTCATTTTGGGGATTTTAAATTTTCCGAATACTACTAGCATGTTTTAAATTCCTGGAAATTTTACATAGTTGTATTATATTGGAAAAAAATTGCGCTAATTATTTTTACAAAAAGAAAATTTGGAGAGTGTTTCGAGTAGTTTTATCTCTCAGTTGGAGCGGTGGATCTTCTTAAGACTATACAGGAAGCTCTAAATGTTCCAGAATGGAAGTTAGCTGTCCTTGAGGAAATGAATGCTCTAACCAAAAGTGGAGCATGGGAGATAGTGCATTTACCTGAAGGGAAGCGAACAGTAGGATGCAAATGGGTCATTACTGTGAAACTTAATCATGATGGCTTGTTGGAACATTATAAAGCAAGCCTTGTTGCTGAGGGTTTCACATAAACATATGGCATTGACTACTAGGAAACATTTGCTCCAGTAGCAAAGCTGAACATTGTGCGCATATTGTTATCCTTGGCTGCAAATCTTGATTGGCCCCTATATCAGATGGATGTAAAAAATATATTCCTGAATAGAGGCTTACACGAGGAAGTATCCATGGATCCACCGCCTGGCTTTGAGAAACAGTTTTGATGGAAAAAACCTACAGATTAAAGAAGTCCTCATATAGACTGAAACAATCTCCACTTGCTTGGTTTGAAAAATTCTCAAAATCAGTAAAGAAGCAAGGTTATATTCAAGGAAATCAGACTATGCCATGTTTGTAAAATATATGAGTGAAGGTAAGATGGCAATCTTGATTGTGTATGTTGCTGACATAATTATTATAGGAAATGATGAAGTTGAATAACCCGATTGAAAGACAATCTCGCTTTGGAATTTTTGATAAAGATTTGGGACTCTTGAGATACTCCTTGGGGATGGAAGTTGCTACATCAAGAAAAGGAATTTATGTGTCTCAACAAAAATATGTTCTAGACTTACTCAAGGAGACAGGAATGAGCTGATGTAGACCCATTAATATACCCATGGACCCAAATCAAAAGTTAAATGCAACAACTAAGGGAGCTTCCACTGAGAAAGAAAGATATCAACATCTTATAGGGAAACTCATATATTTATCTCATACAAGACCTGAGATCACCTTTGCAGTCAGTATGGTTAGCCACTTTATGCACTCACCACACGAACACATGGAGGTTGTCTACAAGATTTTGAGATATTTAAAGGGCTCTATAGGAAAGGGGTTATTATTTCAAAAGCACAACAAGAGATACATAGTGGCCTATACAGATGCAGATTGTGCTGGCTCCGTTTCTGACAGAAGGTCTACCACACGTTATTGTACCTTTCTATGGGCAACCTTGTGTCATGGAGAAGTAAAAAACAAAGTGTTGTGGCTCGTAGTAGTGCAAAAGCCGAGCTCAAAGCGATGGCAAATGGAGTGTGTGAACTATTATGGCTAAAACTTATACTTGAAGAGTTGAAGTTAATTGGGAAGTGCTAATGATGTTGTTCTGTGACAATAAAACTGCAATTAGCATTCTAAACAATCCAGTGCAACACGATTGGACAAAGCATATCGAAGTTGACAGGCACTTTATCAAAGAAAAGCTTGAAGGAGGACGAATTTGTATGCCCTTCATTACTTCTGAAAAACAAACTGATGATTGTTATGCTCCAGAAAATAAGGTACGTAGAACTGTTAAATTGTATTGATGAAAGAAACGTGATACAACTTTCCCGGAGAATCTCAGTCTCCGTTTCCTACCCTCCTAGCTATGCTAGTGTGTAGTGTGTGATGTATTAACTGAATCAATCTCTGCTATACTGATTCTCCACTACTTATGCTAACTGCCTCCTATTCTCACGTGTGAGTTCCCGCTTTCTTTCTCCTGGAATAGACTTGAGTAATAATGGGCCTAGCCCTTTTGTTTGGGTCCATCGTTGTTTGATCCATAACAATACCCCCACTCTTCGGAGCAACCTTGTCCCCAAGGTTGAAATCTGGAAATTGAGATGTAAATGCGGTGATGTCCTCCCAGGTATCTTCCTCGGTCTTTCTCCCCTTCCAGTGTATTAGAATTTGCGGCACCTGCTCTTGCCCCACTAGTTTACATCTCTCGGCGACGACTTTTTCTGGCTCAAATTCCATAGTTAAATCTGTCTCCAGCCCCTTCGGTAAAGTTTGCACAACTGCGCTGTTTCCCACTGCTTTTTTAAGGCAAGAAGCATGAAACACCGGGTGAATTCTGGAGGTAGGTGGCAGTTGGACCTTGTACGCCACCGCGCCAATTCGCTGGAGGATTTCAAACGGTCCGTAGTACCGAGGGGACAGTTTCTGGTAGACTCTTTTGCACACTGATTGCTGCCGGTGTGGACGCAACTTCACATACACCATATCTCCCACACTGAACGACACATCCCTTCTATGCACATTTGAGTGTTTCACCATCCGCTGCTGTGCTCGCTTCAAATTATAGTTCAGTTGCCGGAATAATTCATCTCTATCAGAAAGCTCCTGGGCCACGGCAGCCACCATAGTCTCCTGCGGCCAGAATTGTATGATTGTTGGAGCCTTTCGCCCATAGACCACCTCAAATGGTGTCATCCCTGCGGCTGTGTGGAAAGCAGTGTTGTAACAAAATTCTGCCCAATGCAGCCAGCCCGACCACGTGCGCGGTTGCTCAGAAGAGAAGCAGCGTAAGTATGTTTCTAAACACCGATTCAACACCTCCGTCTGGCCATCGGTTTGTGGGTGGTAGGAAGAACTCATCTTTAACAGTGTCCCTTGCAGGCGAAAGAATTCCGTCCAGAAATTGCTCATAAAAATAGGATCCCTGTCGCTAACAATGGATTTGGGGGGTCCGTGCAGCTTTGCTATTTCCCTGGAAAACATCTCTGCCACTCCCTTGGCCGTGAATGGGTGTTTGAGTGGTATAAAATGGGCATATTTCGACAGGCGGTCGACTACCACCATGATAACCTCGAACCCCTTCGACTTGGGCAGCCCCACAATGAAATCTAGTGCAATATCTTCCCAAATTGCTACTGGAATAGGTAAAGGCTGTAGAAATCCACTTGGTTTGGTAGTCTCATATTTATGTTTTTGGCAGACCTCACATTGGGCAACGAATTGAGCGACGTCAGCCTTCATCCCCTTCCAAAAGAAAGTAGCAGCAGCTCGTTTGAGGGTCCTGAATGCCCCCGAATGACCCCCTGTCGGAGTAGCATGTGTTTCCTGGAGAATTTTGTCAGTCCACACTGAATTTCTCGGCAGGACTGTCTTCCCTTTGTGCAGGAGGACTCCATTTGATAGCGAGTAGCTCCCCACATTACGTTCTCCTGTGACCAGTTTGTGTGTCACCTCACCCAGAAATGGATCCTGCCGGACTGCTTCATTGAGTTCCTGAATTTCCAACCATTCTGGCCCTGAGATACCCTGTAACTCCAGCTCCCCTTCCACTCGAGATAGAGCATCTGCTGCCCCATTGTTCACCCCTGCTTTGTGCCTTATTTCGAATTCAAACCCCAGCAGTTTACGCATCCAGTGCTGCTGATCCGGAGTTGCAACCCGTTGTTTCATCAGGCTGGTTAAAGACCTGTGATCTGTCATGACTAAAAATTTCCTGCCCAGTAGATACGGCCGCCAGTGTTGTATTGCTAGCACGAGCGCCATCAATTCTTTTTCATACGTTGATTTGGAGAGGGAACGGGCAGCCAAGGCCTTACTGAAATATGCTACTGGCCTGCCATCCTGTGTCAATACCGCGCCTACTCCTCTGCCCGAAGCATCACATTCTATCACAAATTGTTGCTTGAAGTCTGGCATGCGTAGCACTGGAGCAGTGCTGATCGCCTTCTTCAACAATTCAAAAGCCCCCTGAGCATCATCGTTCCAACTCAAGCTGTCCTTTTTTAACAGATCCGTCAATGGCTTCGCAATCTTCCCATAATCCCGGATAAATTTTCGGTAATATCCTGTCAATCCTAAGAAACCCCGTACCTCTTTTGTCGAAGTCGGCTTCGGCCATTGTTCCACTGCCGCTACTTTTCCTGGATCCATGGCCACGCCCTCCCCGGATATTATATGACCCAGATACTCCACCTGTCTCAGCCCAAACACGCATTTTTTTTTTGTGTGG
>KV005131.1:9876-23201 GCA_001598015.1 Dorcoceras hygrometricum
AGGACAGCCAGATTTTTTTGTTGTTTTTTTTTTTTTTTTTTTTTGGGGGGGGGGGGGAGGAGGGTTGGCCCACGTCACATGGAGTAGCTCTCACAGATACATGTACTAGTGATTTCACATAATTAAACATATCAACTAAATAGTGCGATAATCATTGAAGAATGAAGTATATATATATATATAAGACAAACCCCACAAAAGAAATAAGATCACACCACAGAAACAAGAGATTTTTAAGAAACATCTCCATTTCAAAACTGAGATGAAAAAACTTTTGTAATTTAGCATGCTTAATTTAAGATTAAATGATTTTCAAGGATTGGAAAATAGATGAACCTCGATACTCGACAGAAAGACACGTGATTTAAGCACAAGTGAATAGGTCTCTATACATTTCCAAGAAGCTCCCCCTTCGTTAGTGATTGATACATTGAATCAAAGCTTTAGCCAAGAATGGCCTTAGGAGTCTAGAGTTGAGAGTCGTTCGTTAGTCGACCGGCTTTTACATATATCTACACAGTTAAAACTAGGCCTACACTACTACTAAAGGGATAACCCCAGAAGATACATGCATATACATTCCATCTAAGGGAGGAAAAGGGGTAGGTATCTCGATTAGTTAGAGTCAGCGAACAGAAGTCAGCGAACAGCAACCAACCGCATGCAAAAGAGTTGGAGTAGTCTCTCAAATGTTATTTGCAAACCATTTTGAGTCTCTTGGCAGCCTGCACGAAGCCTGAGATGACTTGCAGCTCATCCAGTTGCTGCACAGATGAAGAAATATGATGAGGAAACGGGAGAAACATCAACTTATGCATTCCTTTTCAAGCTGGGCAACAATTTCCCGAGTGTGGCAACAGATATGGAATATGTGGCGGCAGAAAACATATTGGGCAAAATATACAATGCATGGGTGTGTGGGCAAGGGAGATTGAAAATGTTCTTGACTATAGGGAAAGAAAGAGTTAGAACTTATAAACTGGACTTATGTAAAGTTACCTGCGACATGAAATGCTTCTGAACAACATCGATGAGTTGCTCTTTAGAAGGATTGGGATTAGAGTCCACCTACCGTACACATTACATTAGCACCATAATTGAAATAATTAGATGCCAAATACACATATACATATAACTCAGATCAATCCGGATGTTCTATGGACTACTCACAAGGTTAAAGTGCCGAAAATATCTCCACAATGCAGCCATCTCAAGTTTGCTGAGATCAACTTTCTGCACGATAAGTTTGATCAAAGTTTCTCAACGAAGAGCAGATGAAGATAAAAACAATGTAAACATAAGAACACCTTTTTACTTCTTTTAAGGAGAAAAAGTAGATGTCTCTTACCGCGGACCCCCTTGTAGTAGAAGCAGAATCTTTGGACTGTGAGTCGCAAGACAGTGACCGTCTTAAAGATTTGTGAGATAGACCATAAGACCGATGCATACGAAGCCTTGATCTATGCGATTTTTGAGTATCATCGGATGCTAAGAAAATGGTGTACAAGACATAATCAGATTATGTGGTGGGCCAAAAGCATAAAGGATTGAACATCAGAGATTGATAAAAAGCACGTAAAAAGTGGACTAGAAATTGACGAGGGAAAGAAATAAATGAAAAGAATCCAATGCTACGACCTCAGCAACTTTTCAATAATCGTACAATGGTTGCTATGAAACAAAGCATTAAATAATGTAAAACAGTTTTAACCCAAGGGAAAAAAGTCCCGTTCAAGTTTCACTCGAATCGTAATGTCATGCATATGATCATAAAATGAATGCCAACTAATTCTAATACATCACCAAAAAAATTTAAATGCTTCGAGATTTGAAGTATAAGCATTCAACCATATGACGAGTTAGCTTTAAATAGCCGGATAAAAATAGCATTCGTTTAGCAGCGGAAAATAAATCAAGTAAATTTTTCTAAGTAAACACAACACGCACTGGTACCTGAGCCATTCCACTGCACATGTTCAAATTCAAAGTCGTCGTCTTCCTCATTCCCAGTTGGAGCTTCGATGACACTTAAGGCATTCCTTTGTAACTTCACCTCAATCCCATTTGTCAGAACCTGCGTTATTATGATAATATCAGAATCTTTCATCCCTAACCAGGAAGAACCATTTGGAGCAATACTTTCTCAAAGTAACGATAAATGCAGATTGAGATCTAAATTTACAGAGATGATATGAAACCGAAACTCTTTCACAACAAAGATTAGAATAATGAAAAAGGGACTGATTCTAGTTTCAAAAGCAAGCGAAAAACAAGGCAAAGAACGGACAATTAGCATATATGCGTAATACACACACCAAAGGAACACACAATCCCAACGAGTGTCTCCCGCTTTGAAACAATTCTTATGCATAAAAAAATTATAATTTTCAACAATCATGCAGAGAAATCATAATATACTGACATTGAAGAGATAAAGGAAAAAAATCAAAGAATGACTGAAAACAGATTCTGCACTATTTTAGATGCCAGTAGCCATTGTTATTAATATACTTCATGTTATCAAAATAAAACCCCATATTATATCACTGAAATCATTAGGCCCAATAATCATTGTAAAAAACATCAATAGAATCATAGACAAACAAAATAACAACAACAATAGGATAAAAACCAAAGCATATAATACTATTAGAGATAGATCTGCTAACAAAGAGCCCCATGAAGCAAAAACCCAGATAATAATTCAAAAAGGTAAGTTGAGATTGGATCAAATTAAAACTTCAAACTTTTCAGATATGAACTTCAAGAAAGCACACCCTTTTCAAATTGAACCATAACAACAGAAATTTTTTTTTTCCACAAATAATGAAGAAACCCCCCGAGTGACAAACATAAGCATCCGACATTACTCCACGAAAGTATAATTGGGCATTGAAAATGTCGATATGGATAACAGAAACCCAAAATCAAACAAAAAAATCCGAGAACCCACTTGCGGGGAGACAAAAAGAATAAAACTTTCCACCATCAATTACCAGCCAATGCCATCCCCCAAGGCCAACAGCTTTCTTCACCACTCCATGGAGCCCCACAAGCACGGATTTGGTACGGTTATTCCCAGTCACCACAACCTTGGTGTGGCGCGGCAGCACAGAGAGCTCCTCCTCGCTACTATCCCCACAGCTCTGCAACTGCGACGAATGCGACGAAAACCCCCCATTACTCTCCATCACCGCAGCAGTCTCCAACATTTTCAATACTGTCCGGCACCTTATGTAACGAAACTAACACTAACAGATAGATGAGGCATTACTGAGTCGAATAATGGGAGGTCTTTGGGGTAAGGTGCTGGAAAATGGGGGGAATTTTGGGTATTTTCCAGAGAGAGAAAACACAGAAGCGCAAAAGAGAGTGAGAAGGGGGATGAGAGTGACGCTGGTAGGTGTGTTTTTTCTCGCTATAATTTGCTTTAGTTATTGTGGGTGGAGGCTGTGAATCCCGAAGGGATGAAGCTGACCAATTAGCGACCGCCACGTTTCGTAGAGGAGTCGTCAATCATGCATTAGGGGGGGCTTGCGTTTCGGCGTGATGCAATACCCACTTGCACCAGAGGGGGTTGACCGTTTGACTCGCTGTCTCCGGTACTACAAAAATTACCATTTCAACCTTGGCTTTTTTTATAGAGTCTCGTTACGATTTGGACCTTTGTGTCAAATAAGAAAATGCATCAGCTTGCTTTGAATTTTGTGTTGATGGGATGTGAAATTAGATATCTTTCCCTTCCACGATTAATTCGGGTGGATACGAATTTATCGTTTAAATTAAAGGATATTTTTGTAGTTTCACTTAACTGATATAAGATTAATAATCATATTAAATATCGATCAAACCAAACTCAACTAAAAGGAAAAATAATTTTCCCTCCAAATGAAAAAAGGTGTTCCCGCCATAACCCCATTATTACCATCTTGGCCATTAATGTATTGTTATTATTACATTATTGCTATCAGCCGTTGGATGATTTCGGCGGACAAGGAACTGCCCATTGGATTTCACTGGCCTTGGAAAACGACTGCATATCTATTACATAAATGGTTTCATCAACATCCCTGGCTCAAACATGGCCTCGTGGAGTATAAAATTATAATTGAAAAACTTATGTAATATTTCTTTTAAGGTTAAAAATGTGATAAGTAAATATTATTGACTAAAACCAACATTTCGATTTGTGTATATTTATTACCGACCTTATAAAAAGATATATATAAAATAAAAATTATTATGATTTTTATTTATGCTCGTATGTAATAATATACCATTCCACGAGTACAAATACGTGTGCCGGTCAAATGTGAAGAAACCCTTTTTTTTATTATTTCATTTTTTCAATAATTGGAAATAAAAACTAAGAAACACAAAATATTTCTACGTGCTACGTATGTTCGAGAAAAAGACTCCTGAGAGAAGACATGTTCACATTCCATGTGCAATTATTACTATGTGGAAAGTGGTTGTGTTCTCTTTGCCGAAAGCCCTTATCTTTTTTTTACTAAGGTGAATTGGGAAAGATAATAAAACAAAATTGGATGGGGAGATATGATAATTAAATGTAAATATATATATATGAAAAAGGACATGTACCACATAATATAAGTCTGCCCTTTTTTGGCTGCATCCTGTGCTTTTGCTTATAAATGTCAAAACTTGGGTGAAAAGTGACAATAAATTAAATACATGCGGGTTTATGACATTAAATTGCATTAAAAATGAGAGGACATGATAAAAAATAGTTTAGTCGGATAAAAAAAAATATTTTATAACATTAATATATTTGATTTAATGAATTAAATTTGAAATAAAACGTATATAAAAATTAATAAAAAACGATAATGAATATAATTATAATTTTTATTAATGATTTGACTTATATAAGATAAAGATTAAAGATTAGATTAATGTGCAATAGGTATATAATGATTTGATTGAAGATATTAGATAATATTTCGGACAAACATGAGATAAGATATAAGTATAATATTATAATACGATACAAACGGTGTCTAAGAGTTCTAGTGGTTCAAATTATATTTAAAAAATTTAAAATTTTTATTTAAAGGAAACTAGTAATCCATATTTGAGAGTCTAGTAGAAAGAAATATCAAAGTAGAGAGCGTAACTGTTATAATGACCTTGGAAGTTAAAAATAAAATTTTATATAAAATATTAGAATTCAATAATACTGGTCACGTTATTCGGTATGATGCGCTGCTACACCCCTTGTAGGTAACATGTGGCTGGTCCCTTGAATTGATGAAAATTCCTTCGTATTTAATGAGGGGAATAGGGATTGTTTTGTGGTCAGATAAGCTTTGTTGACTCCGGTTTCCCTACCTTTCTTTTATAGTTATTATTTATTATTATTTCTAAATAAAATGAGGGGAAGTATTAGAACAAGAGATCTCCAACTCGGGGTCTCAAAATATAAGATTTTGGTTTAGATGTACTACAATTATTTACTCCCAATACTACTTTTGTTTCACAACAATTAAGTGACCCATCCATTAACATATAAAAATATATTAATATCAAACATGTAAAAAAAAGGAATCAAATTATTAAATATTAATAAATATGACAAACGAAGTTATACGTGGGATAATATTATTTAATGATTTTATTGATGTAAGATAAATATTTAATAATTTGATTTATATAAAATAAATAACACTCCGGCCAAATATATGATTATATGCTAACGTTGGAACATTTTGATACATCTGTTATTGATCTTATGCGATTTAACAAGTGCTGGAAAAAGGGGGATTTTTTCAAATTAGAACATCACTATAAAAGGTGTGGTTTAACACTTGGGAAATAATAATATTTTGTCAAATTATGCTATTGACTTCCACGTACTATATTCACATTAGAGAATCGAAGTATTGTCATATTCATGACGAAGAAGATATATCTGGTCGTAAGGCCAATTTAGCCCAGTCATATAAACAAACCCATCACATTGTAAATAGTGGGTGCCATAATATTATACATCATGCAAATGAAAAATAGAGAATATAACCAACAAATGCAGAAACTCAAGCATCCTTCTCTTCTTTGGATCAAACTTCTGATCTTCTTTTTTAAACCATCTTCTTAATATCAACTGATTCTTGAAGCATTCGTCATTCTTAGCTTAGTTTTCTTAAATTCCGTGTGACTGATGCGGAATGTGGATGACTCACGATGGTTTGAAACAGAAATACCTCTTTAGTTTTTTCATCCGGCCTGACTGGGACCTGGAGGTCTTCTTTTCCCCATCTGAACTTGCATTTGTATGGCTAGCGGATGGCGACGAAGAAGAGTAAGACAAATCCGAAGGGCCTTCGTTTCGACTGTCAGATATATGCCTTTTAGCAGTACTTTCTGGCGCTCTTTCGACTCTTAACCGTTCATTCAATGAAGCAAGAGATAGTCCAGATCCTGGGAATGCAATCATAAGAAAATAAAGAGTTAAAGCCTCATCCAGTGTGCATACAGACCATGAGGAATTGACTAGTAGTATTACCGATTATCTATAGGTATACCTGAAGAGGGAGGCTGGATTATTGCATGGTCTGATCTGACCGAGTGAGTGAAATGGTGTCTGGGAGTGTTATCTTCTTTCTCAAGGTCCTGTAGTAAAGCCAATGAATCAAAGTACTCGTCCGACAACTTGCTAGGACAGCTGGAATTCTGTGAACTGGAAAAATTAGATTCAGGGTCATCACGTAGATCATCCAATTCCAAATAATCGCCTCTTGAGAAACATTCTAGTTGAGAAAAATCTTCAGGAGAAAAATCTAATGTGACATCAGTCAACGGGAGCAATCCTGCATCACACTTCATTTTAGCCTACGAAAGATGAAACGTTGACCATGAGCAAAGAAAGCAATTATGTGATTTAGACCATCATAAGTGTAAAAACCATGATAAAAGGTATATAACGATGCACACATTGGATTCATTTTCAGAATCTTGAACGTGGGTACTATTTATGTCTGGTATAACTGATGCCACCTCAATAATCGGCTTTGATCCAACCACAGATTTACTGTTCTGGGAGCGGTGTGACTCATTATCTGGAATGCTTTCGCTTTCCTTAAAGAGGAAGACTTTACACAGTGATCTCAACTCCTGCACAATTAACAATCAAACAAGTAAACTATCTTGCAGTTCTCTAAGGACACAAATAGCTAGTGTAGGTGTACCTTTGGTTTATCTTTATAGAATAGTTCCTTCAGCGTTATCTTGTGCTGGTGCATAAGCCAATCAGTTCGTTGTCCATGAGGGGCTTGGCCTTCGAAATATTCAAGACTCACTCTCCAACCACTAATGGACGAGTTCGAATATATCTTACAAGCTTCACCTTTGTCTTTCCAAAATCCATAAACTGAATCCTTTTTCTCATTTGCATCTACTAGGTACCAAATGCCCTCTGCAAGAAGCCGTGAAAAGAAAATTTCATTCAGGAAATGTACAAATGGTAGCCAAACATGTCAAGAATCTATACCATTTTGCTGTATTTGCCAGGAATATCACAATTTAAAAAATTACAGGTGAAGGAATTATTCTTAACTGTGTTTTACTGAATGAATCTACATATATGGTGTATGATAGTTGATGAATAGACATATTGCATATCTTAGTATAACTATATAAGCATCTCAGATCCATGTCTGAGCACTAAATCGGTCGATCATCCAGTTCAATGAAGAGCAATTGCTTATTTATGCTGTGTAAGATCAGTTTGATGTTAGCGGATTCAAGGAAACGAAAAGGAGAGCTTGAGTCAAGAGTAATGCTACTGATTATATCCTCGCTGCCGTACAAAGCTCCAGATAGATGCACTTTATACAATATATCTTACATCCAACAACTTTGTAAGAATTGAAAACGATAGCTGATGATAACCTTATTAGTCATATTTTTGAAACTACATCCGCCTAATACCATGTTTCAATTGCTCTACATATACAGCCACACAAGACTCTAGTGAATTACTACTCAAACAATGCCCCTTCCATTATCGCAAAGATAAATATTTTAGGTAAATTCAACATCTGATATTAACTCAGATACTATCAATCAGGCCACAATGGAAGACAGACATATGATTCAGAAACGATAATCAATTGATAGAAAGGACAGTACTCTAAACACACATAATAACAAATGTCAGAAACCTTTAAACTCACCTGGTAAATTTGAAGGGTGATACTGGAAGGGGCTCATATCTGCTAGCACATTAGATGGGAGAGAAAAACCTCGATTGTATCGATCCAGCCACAAAAAACTTTGCTCATCATTCAAAAGCTGACCAATTTCAGCAGGAGAAGAGGGCTCTGCCGGAGGACACATGGTAATCTAGTATGCACAAACACTTGATGCCTTAACTGGTTTCATGAGAAAACAGAGTAAGAATATTTGAACACTTAAGCTGGCTAATCACAATAAGAATGTTTAAGGTTGTGACAAGAAAAATATACAAATCCCATTTGTTAACATGCACATATGAGTAAATAGCAAGTAGGCCAATAAAATAGGAATGCATTGATTATGAGGAGATGTTAGTCTTAATAGATCATATTCTACTTAAAATGAAGGTGTATAACATTGGCGGGTTTAATCTACAGTGAGATGCAAGTTGATATATATGTATATATGATATTGAAATATAATTAATGAAGTTAAAAGTTAGAACTCCATCAAAGTCCCCGATCTCCACTTCCCTTCCTTCTGCCCAGTAACTCACTTATAATTCGTAATAATAATAAAAGTAGGGATGCAAACAGCAGATAAACTTTGGAAAGAAGTCGACCCTTTATATAGACGATGGCGCCCACTAGGGCTCAAAATGGGCTTTGCTGTGGGGAAAAAACTATGCTTGCTTCACATGTATTTCGAGAATGTAGGGATTCACTCTCCTACAGACAGACTATCATCAATGTAATTGTAAGCTCTGATAGAAACGATGATACTCATAGGGAGTCAATCCCCTACAGACGGGCTATCATCAGTAAAATTGTATGTTTTGACAAAGGGATATCATTTTCTCCTAGAGTGTTCGCTTCCTATAAGCTGACCAATATTTGGAACCATAGGTGTTACAAGTTGGCCACACATACTTCAGGATTGTATCTTTCACTGAATGATCTTTGATCAAGTCCATGTCCTCAACTCAACTCGAAAAAATTTCGATTGACTTTCCGTCAGAAGATTTTTACCATGGAGCCAATCGCCGCCCATGTGTCAGTTTCCATGTAAATATTAACAGACTGACCATCAAGGCCTAGAGGAGAAAAATCACATAACAATCTTCCAGAAAGGCAAATGGACACGATTGCCAAACCCAAAAATTACAGAGATTCACGCAAACAACTAAAACAAAAGTCAGCAAAGAACAATCAAAACAAATACAAAGAACCCTTGAACCTGAGTAAAAGGGGAGAAAAACCAAACCTTGTAAGCGAAAGCGCGCTTTCCTTCTCTCTGCGTCACTTCGAGGCTATAGTCAAGAAATATCAGTGGCAGGTTTAAAATATGATTAGATCGCAATTAACACAGTTCCTTTTACTTTCTCTTTGCCCCCCAAATCAATCATCAATAACAATTACTTCTTGTAAATTAATATAGATATTCTATCAATGGATCAGATTGTTGATTAAAGTGTTTTTGTGGCAGTAAGATATTTTTAATCCAAAAGTAATTTAGATTCAACTCGACGGTAATAAAGATGGATTCCATTAACAGTTGACACCAAAAATGCTATTTTCTTGATTAATCGTCCACCAAAATAATGTGCAGCTGACACAAAAGGCTAATTTTAGTGCATTTTTTTAGCAATTTAACTAAATTAACCTGCATATTATAAAATGACAATAGAGATGAAAATGAATTTTGATCTTATTCGTAATCTCGTGTGGTGGGTGAGCTGGACTTGAGAAGTGTTAATTCATGCTGCTTAGCTGAGACAGAATTTTAAAAAATATGATGAATTTCGAGAGACTCTACTCTCGAGGACGGTTGATCAGTTGGACTTAATGTCCCCGATTATTTAGCTTAAACTTTATTTTTTTTTAAATTGAAAATGAAACTTTAATTAAAAAAAATAGTTTATAGTTATGACTTTTGACAAACTTTTATATAGTGAACGTATGTCTAATGCGGGACAAAAGGACGATCATAAATTAAAGATAAATTTGATTGAATTTGTTTCCTCTAACAGAAAGCTCATAGTTAGAGTTCCTCCGATTCATTATATCTCATCCCATTTCCTTTGATTCTTTATGAGATATATATATAAATTCAATTGAATTTGTTTCTACTATCGGAAAGCTCTATAAATAGGTTCCTCCGATTTATTATATCTCATCCCAATAATTCTCAAATATTATAATAAGTATTTCATCTTTCTCATGTTTTTTAAATATAAAATTTCGGTTTTATTTTATTCTCAAATTTAATTTTTCTATTTCGATGCAACACACCCACACATAAGACCAAAAATGACTTCCATGCTTACGACGCCCCATGTGGGACCACATGGAATTTATATTATATTATCTATTTTTTGTGAGATCGATAAATTTTGTAAAGACTCGCGGATAAATAGTATCTACGGTGATGAACAAGGACCAACAAATAACATAAAATTTCTCCATTTGACTCATTTGTAAATGTTACACGTAATAATTTTTAGGCAAAAGAATGGTAATAACATACACAATACAGAATAACAAGAAATAATCAGATTGAAGAAACGTCAGGAACAGAAAGTAAATCGAGGCCTGTGTTCTAACACAGTTCCCTTAAAACAGATTCACCTCGCACCAGTGCTTCCAAAGACCAAGCTACGCGTGGTGTCTGTTTCCCAGGGTACAACGACGGAACCGAGCAGCTAACCGAAAGCACGAGGCTACGCTACACCGGCGAACTGAACCGCACCTGCACTGTATCAGCGTGGGAACGTGGAGAGAATGGAGAGAATTGTAGAGAATGGTTGTGTCTTGGAATGAAAAATGTTGCTCCTATATATAGGGAGATGTGTGACTCTTCAAGTGGCTATATTGAATACACAATCAATATATTGTGTCTCTTCGTGTAAGTGAAGAGTCACGGGCATGTGAAGAATCACGGCATATGAAGGATTTTCATTTATTCCAACAATCCCCCACATGAATGAAAACAATAGAAATCTTGTGATACAGTTTTATGGTTGAATCCTGCATAGGAGAGGTAGACATGTTGTCTTTGAACCTTCCCTCGTAAAGCACATCCATTTACTGGTGAATAGTAGACATGTTGTCTTTGAACTGTTCTACCGATTGTGTAAGTCAAAATGCACTTCACACAAGATTCGTTCTGATGCAATTCAGTTCTCATGATTGTGTTCTTTTTGGCCATGAACATATGCCTGGTTCTGCGAGAGCTTTTAGAATTGAGCCTTGCAATTCCTTTGAAGCGGCCCCACTTCTCTCTCGCATAGGTGATTCTCAGAATATCACTAATCTTCTGAACATCCAGAATCATTAAAAGTCGTATGCTTATCCTACACTCTCACTGTTTCATCATAGGAATGGATGTGGGTAACCCTCCCAGTGATCCATCAAGCCAGTGCAATTTGGTTGTCCCATTGAACCTAGTTCTTGGTATCTCCAGTCAGCATAGGTTGGGTTTTCTTTTGCACCAACTTATTCTATAGGCTTAAGTCCCATTCCCCTCGATGACTTTGCGACTAACTCTCTATTTAACCCTTTGGTTAATGGATCTGCAAGATTATCCTTTGACTTTATATAGTCAATTGAGATCATTCCGGTCGAGAGTAGTTGCCGAATGATATTGTGTCGACGACGTATATGTCTAGACTTACCATTATACATACTGCTATGAGCTCTACCGATGGCAGACTGACTATCACAGTGAATACAAATAGCTGGCGCAGGCTTAGGCCATCTCGGAATATCTTCCACAAATAACCGTAGCCATTCAGCTTCTTCACCGCATTTGTCGAGGGCTATAAATTCAGATTCCATTGTGGATGTGGCTATTACAGTATGCTTTGAGGATTTCCACGTAATTGCTGCACCACCTAAAGTGAAAACAAATCCACTAGTAGACTTTGAGTCTTTCATATCAGATATTCAATTGGCATCACTGTATCCTTCAATAACAGCAGGATATCTATTATAGTGCAGTCCATAGTCACGAGTATATCTTAAGTATCGTAGCAACCGTACAATTGCTTTCCAGTGGTCAGCTCCTGGGTTGCTCGTGAATCGACTTAATTTGCTCACAGCAAACGCAATATCTGACCTTGTACAACTCATTAAGTACATTAAACTTCCAATAACTCGTGAGTATTCTAGTTGAGAAACACACTCACCTCGATTTTTCGATAGATGTTGACTTGAATCTATCGGTGTTTTAGCCAATGCTGAATCTTCTTTGTGGAATTTTTCAAGAACTTTGTCAACATAGTGTGACTGACTAAGTACAAGTTCTTCTGATGTGCGATGGGATTTGATTCCAAGAATCACATCAGCTAGGCCCATGTCTTTCATGTCAAATCTTGAACTCAAAATTTTCTTAGTGGATCTAATCATCTTATCATTACTTCCAATGATAAGCATGTCATCAACATAAATACACAAAATGACATATCCATCTTCAGAGTCTTTGATGTATACACATTTATCACATTCATTGACTTTGAATCCACTTTCAATCATTGATTTATCAAATTTTTCGTGCCACTGCTTTGGTGCTTGTTTCAACCCGTACAGGGACTTCACCAATTTACAAACCTTGTTTCCTGTCCAGGAGCAGAAAAACCCTCAGGTTGTTCCATGTAAATCTCTTCTTCCAAATCTCCATTTAGAAAAGCAGTTTTTACATCCATTTGATGAACAGAATGATTCCGCAAAGCAGCAATGGAGAGTATCACTCTGATAGATGTTATTCTTGTCACAAGAGAATAAGTATCAAAGTAATCAAGTCCTTCTTTTTGACGGTAACCTTTGATTACCAACCTGGATTTGTATTTATCAATGGTTCCATCTGACTTCATCTTCCTCTTAAATATCCACTTACAACCCAAAGGTTTGTTTCCGGGAGGAAGACCCACCAATTCCCACGTGTGATTTTGCAGAATCGATTCGATCTCTGAATTAATTGCCTCTTTCCAAAGAGGACCTTCAGAGGAATTTATGGCATCTTCAAAACTTTGAGGTTCATTTTCCATCAGGAAAGTATAGAAATCTGGACCAAAAGATTTCTCTATCCTCGCTCTCTTGCTTCGTCTGGGTCCCACCTCATCGTCAACCTCT